>JBBBDQ010000656.1:3630000-3700000 GCA_037127315.1 Ascarosepion bandense
AGGACAATAACGAGAACTCGGAGAGCAGAGTTCGAATTCCAGTTGAGTTCGTTACATTCATTTACTCACAAATACTCTTGGGAAAGGTATTTATCCGACTCTTCCCTCCAGTTATGGGTTAAATAACAGGACAAATTGGGTTCTACAGCCTTGGTTGGCAATAAGTCTACTACTATATATATATATATATATATTTGGGCGTGTAATATGATATGCGCTAAAAAGACGACGTTCTTCCACCGAACGCCCCGTGGCCCAGGGTAGAGTCACTGACTGACGCCAAATCGGTCGGGTTTCGAGCCTGGGTTGTGTAGCAATCGGAGTCTAACCGTACTGATGAGCTGTGATACAGCGAAACAGATCTGTCTGCGGATGACAATATATATACACACGTTACGTACAGGATATCCATAAAGTCCGTGTGCATTTAAAAAATAAAAAACTTTATTCGTATTTGTGATAGAAATAATCTGTAAAAAATGTTATAAAGTTTAAGGTACCTAGTTTTAAGTATAATTTTTTACCACAAAATTTTCAACAATCTTTAGATAAGTAAAAATATTTCTTTTTTTCAGAATCAATTTAATCCATGGTTTCAACTGACACATGAAAACAATTGTGTATGCAACCAAACCTAGTTCATTAGAAAATTTGAAAATTAAATAACTAATGTGATTTCAGACATTACTGTAAATAAAGCCTTTGTAAATAAGCCTTTGTATTGCTAATGATGGAGGACATGTGGAAACTTAAATAACATTTCAATAAACCTTAAAAAGTATAGATTTAATTCTTTCTAAACCTTTTTACAATTTATTTCCATCGCAAATATAAAAGAAAAGTTATAATTAAAAATTATAATCTCAGCCTCATTATCTATCTATCTGTCTATCTATTCAATACTGTTCATATCTATCTATCTATCTATCTATCTATCTATCTATCTATCTAATCAACATGTTATTACTATCTATCTATCTATCTATCTATCTATCTATCCAATAATGTTCATATCTATCTATCTATCTATCTATCTATCTATCTATCTATCTATCTATCTATCTATCTATCTATCTATCTAATAGTGTTCATATCTATCTATCTATCTATCTATCTATCTATCTATCTATCTATCTATCTATCTATCGTCATCTGCAGACAGATCTGTTTCATTGTACAATCCATTCTGTCTCATCAGTACGGTTAGACAACCGATTGCTTCTAGTCCGGATTGAAAACCCGACCGAATTGACATCAGTCGGCGATCATACCTTTGAGCTATGGACGCAGGTTAGAGGAAGGCGGACTTTAGTGTGTTATATACAATGTAAACCTACGTAAGTAGCTGAGAGTGTTCAAATTCATTACTGAATGAACGATGCGTTGATGCGTGGGTAGCTACTATTTATATAAAGTATACCATTCCTCCATAGTGCTCAATCGGTATGTGAGAGCGTATATATATATATATATATATATATATATATATATATATATATATATATGTATATATATAATGTTTAATAATAGAAAAACAGACTATCTAATCAAATAAGAGTTTGGAACGACAAATAGGGAAGCCGAGTTCGAATTCCAGTTGAATTCGTTGCATCCACTTACAAATACCCTTGGGAAAGGTATTAATCCGTCTCTTCTCTCCAGTTATGGGTTAAATAACAGGATTGCTTTGGTTGGCCACCAGCCTACCACAGAAAGCAATGGCAACCAATTGTGGGATAATCTTCTGCCCAGTCAATTATGTTTCGAAAGAGACGTGATTGCCCAAAGCGTGTATCCCGTATGGCACTTAACTGACTGACTTCTTGTTGACTGAGAACTAGCAAGGCTAAAGTACCTACCTTCCTCTATTATTTATGAGAGCTTGAATTCAAGATATTCCTTCTCAATAACTGGGCACACTGAAAAACATTTTAATCGTATATATATATACACTATAAAAAACCATTACAGTAAGGTTCACACGATAGGAGGTCCAGGAGTCCCTCGTGGTAAGAGGTTACCTTAAGGGCTAGTTTATATGGATGGGAGTGGAAGATAATATTTCACGTTAAACTTGAACAGGTCAAGATTTTAGTGATCGAGAAAACAACCTCTTGGTTGTCTGTTCAAAAGTTGTTTGAGCGGAATATTTTAACGATGAAATACAAAAAGAATATGGTTGGTTTTAAGCTATGTAATTGGTATGGCGGGTCCTATATATTACCTTGACCCGGCAAAAATATGATTGACAAAAATATATTCTGGCCATGGATGGTAGCGACAAGATGCAACATCAAAAAACTGAAACACATACAACAGCCAACAGATATGATTGACATCAAGGACATAAAACGCAGGCAACAACAAAGGCTTCAAAGTCGATAACAGCGAAAATGATTGACAGATGTATCTGGCCATACATGACGTCAATATAACGACAACCCCAAAAAGCAAAAATGAGTAGGAATATTAAGGTTATTCTGGGATATCTGGTCGCAGAGAACAAGAACGATCGTTGTCCGTCAAGATCCAGAGTCAGGTAGAATATAACACTAGCCGTAAAGGTTAGTCAAGAATGTAGTTCGTTCGAGAACTTTCCATGGAATTAACCACAGAGCAGTGACAGTCTTGCGGCATCCCACCTGTGAGAAAGTGACCGCAGAATAGAAAATAATTTATCACGGACGCAAAGACTCTTTAGAAATCTGTCGAGACTGGAAAGTGAGAATTGGGAAGCTCCTTCCCAAATATGACAACAGTACGACATTTTCGACTTGATCTTAATCATTGCAAAGGTAGACGAGAGCATGAAGAAAGGAAGCATGAAAAAATGCAAACCGTCCCCATTCTCTTGATGTTCCTTTGGCAAGGAGTCGGACATTTCTTCTATTGAACTTTTACAAACTCTCGAGAGGATGCTTCCTTGACAACTACAATACTAACCACTTCAAGTCAAGGGTCAGCCCATATCTATCTTATACGTTTTTATAATATGCATTCCCTTCCTTACAACCATCTCACTGAGTAACTCCCTACCTAGTTAATAGAAATACGGTCGTACAGAAGGATGTTGAGAATTAACATATGAGTAGCGAGGAAGATTTTAGGACAATGGAACCAAAAATATACTTTTACTTAAAATCAAAAGACAATTGGAATTCCTTGGACACAAATTGAGGTAAGAGGTTTTGGTGAATTTGACACTATCAGGATAGACTGAAGGCAAGAGAGGCAGGGAGTAATCTACGAAAAGGGTTCGTGTAGATGAGCAGATTTAGGTTATCGTCTCTTTTGTTCGGTAACATATTGTTTGGAATGCATTTCAAGGTTTCATTGGGAAAATTTGCAAAGAGGGAATTTTGATTCCATATCAGCTTTGACAATCGAACACATCCTCTGCGGTAGACTTTTAACCAGGGATGTCAATCTTTCGTTTTCGTACCGCATTGTTATAGGTAATGAAAAATGGATTTTGCAAGTCAGCAGAAAATAAAAAAACAGTCAACGTTATTAAAACTGGGAAATCGGTGCCAACACCAAAACCAGGAATCTAAGCCCAGAGATCCTAGATTCATATTATGTGGAATACAAAAAGGAATACGATATTCGCTCCATCATCCAGTACAACGTTATTGGAATATGAGGCGATTATCACTGTAGACTTTTATTGTCAGCAACTTGAACTGGTAAGTTAAGTATCGCTGTACAAATTAAATAGATCAGGTGAAAACGCCCCTTTCTCTTTTTGTATATCTGCTGAATCTATGAGTCGCAATTTACGTGTTCTGTTCGAACACTTCCAAGAGTGTAAATATTACCTCAACTCAGAAGTCTAGACAAATATTTCTTGAAATGTGTCCTACTTTCTTCTTGGAGTAATTTTTTTTCAATTTTGATGAATCTTTTATATATTACCTGATTTTACGTAATACGTAATGACGATTTTCCCTAGGACAAGTGGACAAAGGGTCGAATCATGTCGGAGGAGACATATTTTAGTAACAAGAGTTCTCGATCATTCCGGCTGGTAGATATATATATAAAGATACTAATTAAAAAAAGAAAAATACTACAAAAAACAAAGAACAAAACAACAAAAATCTCCGAAAAAACAAAGCATCAACTTAAATATTATTAAAAACAATGTTTAAACAAATAAATTAAAAATATGTCGGAGTTTAACCATTTCTTAACATTTCATAAATAAATTGTCTTTGTTTACATGAGGATACGAAAGCAACTTGAATTGGTAAATGAAGTAGTACTTGAAAAGTTATCCCTCCTTTAGAGAGTTAAGTCAAAGGAAGATAATTACATGGAAGTAGCATTGCACATGGAATGAGAATGATCTACCTAAGTGATCAAAATATAAGGTTCGGTTCGAAATTCGTGGCACATGAAGAAGACCGGAGCGTATAACGACTGAAACGTCGTAAAATGGCAATAAATATCAGGACAACAGTCCGAACAATATTCTTCTTCTATGTGCCCTGTCTTTTCAGGACGTGGGCGATCATGGCTTTCCACATCTCGCTCTCCCTGGAGGCTCTTAGCACGCTTTCTCCTGTTGCACCATGCAACCCTTGTTCCGTCATCCACCTGATCAGGTCTTTCAAATATGCTATCCACTGATTTACCCTGTCTCTTTATCCTGCTATCTGGCCTGTTAGTATCAGGTTCTCTAAGCCCTCCTTCCTCACTGTATGTTCCAGGAACTTTAGTTATCTCTTCCTGATGCTCAGTATTAATTTCCTTTTCGTTTCCATCTTCTCCACAACCTCATTATTGCTCACATGCTCGGTCCATGATATTCTCATCATCCTTCTGTAGAACCACATTTCAGCTGCTTCAAGTTTTCCCGTCATCTTTGGTGATATTGTTCGGCATTCACTGCTATATTGAAGAACTGACATCATATAGCAATCCAGTACTTTCTTCTTTGTTTCTAGCGAACTTGTCCTGTTTCTTAATACTTTACTCAACTTCTGGAATGCTTCCTTCGCTATGCCAATTCGCCTTCGGATCTCTGCGTCGCACTTTGCGTCTTCTGTTATAACACTTTCCAGGTATTTAAATTTTTGTACCTGCTTGATTCTACAATCCCCGACTTGTATTTGGCATATTGGGTTGCCCTTTTTTTTTTTTACTGATGAACATGAATTCTGTTTTTTTTCAGCTTATTTGTAGTCCTTTCTTGTCACTCTCTTCAGCTACCTTCTGTAGGAGGTATTGCAATTTTTTTTCTGTGTCTGTTATCAGTACGGTATCATCTGCATAACTTTTGTTTAAAATGTGGCCTCTGATGACGAATCCTGGCAGAACTTCTAGGGTCCTCAGAATAGTCTCGCTTTACAAGTTGAATAGATCCGGTGAAAAGTCACATCCTTGTCTTACGCCCCTTTCTCTTTTTGTATATCTGCTGAATCTAGGTGTCGCAATTTACATCTTCTGTTCGAACACTTCCAAGAGTGTAAATATTACCTCAACTCAGAAGTCTAGACAAATATTTTTTGAAAAGTATCCCGCTTTCTTCTTGTAGTAAACGAAGTAGCATCTTCTCGAGATCTTCCATAAAGTCTCCATTCTCGAATGAGAAAAATAAAACAGAATAAAAAAAAACTGCTTGAGTTTAACGTTTTTCTTACCAATACAATAAGGTCCTCGGCATGACGCTAAACTGCATCCGGCAGCAAGGCCTCTGACTGGGAGGTTGTAAGGAGCGTGGGACCACCACTTAATTGCTATTGTTCCCAGGTCCGCCCTGACCCGGAGTAGTCAGCATCTGTTAGGGTCCCAGCTATGGGCAAATAAATAATTCCCCCAAACTGGGGCCAAAACACTATGAAAGTATTAAAATAGACTTTCATAGAAAAATATACATTTCTGGAGGAAAAATATTACCAAGAATACATTTTTGAAGAAAAAATGATTACTATTACACATTTTTGAAGGAAACAAATTCTCAGCAAAACAATTTTGAATACAAAACTCAGACATTTTCAGTTTTCTAAAATAAGAAAGATTTAAAACAAATTTTTTCATTAAAATCTGCCTAAATGAACCTTTTCACTCTAACCGATAATTTATAAGAATACCTTAAAATCTCACCTTTTTGCCTTAAATAACCTACAGAGGTTGATATGCCGTTAAACAAAACTAAACCTCAGAAACCAATGCAATACGTAAAAAAGTACAAATTCATGTACATTGAAAATTAACACCTGATACAAATCTCCTTACATTTTCAAGGGAAATAACTAAGGATTATTTTCTGCAGAGTTATTTCCCATATATTTGTAGTAATATTTACTAAATTACTTCCCTTTACTAGAAATGTTTGCAAGTTAATTTCTTGACTATCTATCTATCTATCTATCTATCTATCTATCTATCTATCTATCTATCTATCTATCTATCTATCTATCTATTTTTCATCATGTATTTGGTAATTACTGCTTGAGAATACCAAGTACTGTCAGCTTGGATGAGCGGTGGTGTAATGTTTCAGAATTGTTAATCCTAGAGCCGAATTAAAATTTCCGTTGTATTCATTTTAATTATTATTATTTTTATTTTTTTATTTTTTTATTTTTAATCATATCACCCCGAGCATGGCGGTAACGCCACTGATGTGCAGGGGGCTACATGAGAGTAAAAGCACTAAATAGAAGAGAGTGAAGAGAAGGACAAACCATTTAGAAGGGAGCATGAGAAGGGAGGGAATACAGGTGTGATGACAGTTGCAGAGTTGGAGAGAAAGGAAAAGATATACAGGGTGGTGAGGAAAGAACTAGGGTCAAGTGGTTAAGAGACGAGTATTGACCTTGCATTTGAATTCCTGGACGTTGTAGCCGTGAGGAAAGCAAGAATAAGGAAGCGAGTTCCACAGGCGGGATGTACGAGGAAAGAAGCTGCAGGAGTAGATTGGTAAATGGCCTTTTATTAAGTAAAATAATGGATGGGTCAGGAACTTACTGGTGGCTTACAGATTAAGCGGCACACTTTACGGAGATATATGGTTGAAACTAGGTTAAGATACGTATGATTACCCACAAGAACGCAGAGACGTTTTTGTGCTGTAATTTGACTAACAAGTGAAGACCAGGAACCACCTGTCCATCTATGGCAGCACAACTCCATTTTAAGCCTGTTCTGGTTTTTTGTAAAGACAGAGAAAAGCAGGCAGAGTCCAGTGTTTACTACACAGAATTCCAGAGGGATCGACTATTTTTTCCATCATTTTTATGAATGGATTGTACGAGTTACAGTTAAGGGCTGCGTTGAGTGAAATTTCTGGGTTTGCTGGGAAGAAAATATTAACTATCCTTTTAAAAATACTGAGGTTGAAATCTTTTTGGCGTAACCTTTGCTGTGAATACCTGGATGCCAACCGTGTCATCCCCATCATTACCATCTAATGACCGGGTGTGATCGTAGAGTCGCTGCGCAGTTGAGTCAGCTATCCGTCCACCCATCTAGGTTGAAACCTGGTTTACTATTCATTCATAGGTAGCATGTCTTCGGTGAGTAAACCTGGCGGTGCCTATTCCTCTCTAAGTCAGACCGCAGTCAATATCCTCCAAGGTGAAGGCTCGCTTTGGTCACGTATAGAGTGGTTATTGATACCCCCACCCCCGATTGCATACTTAAACATAAAGCTCAGTCTTACTGCACTGTCCTAGATGGCCGTCGATTCTACAAGCAGTTTCAACCCCCGACCTCACCACTTTGACAGGTTTTCTTATTAATCCAGTCGTTCCTTTCAAATCGCGTAATGAAGGCATTATTGAACGGACATGCCTCTAGATACTATCATACGAACGGGTGTCCCTCAAGGCTCTGTTATAGGCCCCATGCTTTTTCTGATCTTTATCAATGATCTCCATGATGTAATCAGATCCCAAGTAAGCATCTACGCCGACAACACCACCGTATACACTCTCGCCTCGATCAAAAATCCGCTGAGGCTGATAAAGCGAACCTCGCTACTGAGCTTGGAAAAGAACATCCAATCTGTGGTGGACTTGGGTAAAAAATGGCTCGTGAATTTGAAGGCTTCCAAAACGAAGCTGCTATCTGTTAACCATCATCGACAATCGCTCCTAACGCCCCATTAGCATGGATCAGGCTAGTTTCCATGAAAACAAAACATTGCGCCTCCTCGGCCTAACTCTCTCAGCCGACCTCAAATGGAAAGACTTCATCAAATCCATAGCTAAATCTGCTGCTAGGAAGGTCGGTTCATTGTGTAGGGTCAGTAAGTTTTCCCGTTTGAATCCATCCTGCGCATACATAAATCTACCATCCATCCGTGTATTGAATACTGCTGTCGCATCAGCTATTCATATCGGGGTTCTTGACAAAATTCAACGAAGAATCTGCAATGTGATCGATCCCAACTCGGTAGGTCAGCTGCAGTTACTTTCTCACTGGCATAATGTGGCTTCCATTCTGTCTCTTCTATAAATACTTTCACGGCTTCTGATCCGATGAACTTAGCTCATTGGTGCCCCATATATATGAATTTAATCGAGCTACTTTCAACAAAAAATTGACTGAAATCGAGATGCCAGGTCAGGAACGATTATATTGCAGATCCTTCTCTGGATTTTGTCATCAACCTTGAGATGAATAGCGGGATCATTCGACCAGATATGGCAACAGTAATCAATGCACGGAGGAATGGCAAATTTAAAAACAATACAAGACATTTGTAAGACTTGTAAAACATTATTATCGCCAAAATATATTCTTAGAATCTAAAAAGAATTTTTAATTAATTAAATCTTATTAGAAGAGTTGCCATGAAAATGTTTGTTGAAAAAAACAGAGGGGAGGGAAGTAACGCCGGTGAAAAGTGACTGAAGCCGAGATGCCATGCCAGGACCGATTACATTGCAGATCTTTCGCTGGATTTTGTTGAGAACCTTCAGATGAATAGCAAGAGAAACCGACCAGATATGGTAGATTTATGTGAAAGGTGTATTCTGAGAAGAACCTCGGGATGAATGGCAGGAGAAGCCGACGAGATATGGTAACAATATTCAATGCAAGGACGAATGGTAGCTTTATAAATGTGCAATGTGTATTCTGATGTGAACCTCGGGATGAATAGCAAGAGAAACCGACCGGATATGGTAACAATATTCAATGCAAGGACGAATGGTAGATTTATAAATGTGCGATGTGTATTCTGATGTGAACCTCGGGATGAATAGCAAGAGAAGCCGACCAGATATGGTAACAATATTCAATGCAAGGACGAATGGTAGCTTTATAACTGTGCAAGGTGTATTCTGACGGAAAGAATTTTCTAACCCGGCACAGAGACCAAACCTCCCTTGCAGTAGAAAGCAGCTAAAGTCTTTTCATTCTTTTACACTCGCAGTAGACCCTTCCGTCTTAGTGGCATTATTGCCTTACTGGGGGCGAAATAATTTAAAAAAAAGATTTAGTTAATTAATTTTTAGTGTTAATTATAATCGTTTTTTATTCGCTTGGGCAACCATGTCTCTTTCAGTCTATGACTGACAAGATAGAAGATTTTCTTACTGTAGGTTGCTATTGCTCAACAACAAATGTGCAGAAGTAGAGAGATTGAGCAGGAACAACAAAGCAGAAATGCATAAAGAGATAAGAGAACTGACAGGACAAAAAACCTGCTCCTCAACAGGATGCATAAAATCCAAGGAAGGGACAATCATATTAGAGAAAGAGGAAATACTCCAGCGATGGGAAGAATATATAAAGGATCTCTTTTGCGACAAGAGAGAACAACCAAGAATACACAAGGAGATGGATGGACCGGAAATACTAAAATCCGAAGTGGAAGCTGCAATGGCCAAAATGAACAGAAACAAAGCACCTGGCCCAGATGGCATAGTGATAGAGCTGCTGACAGCCTTAGAAGAATATGGCATAGAAAAGATTACCGACATAATAAACGAAATTTATAGCAGCGGAATAATACCAGACGACCTATGCAAGTCGATATTTATAGCGCTACCGAAGAAACCTGGTGCAAACGAGTGCGAACTACACAGAACTATCAGCTTAATGAGTCACATTACAAAACTGATTGTCAGAATCCCGATGAATAGAGCGAGAAGCAGAATCAGGCCAGAGATAGGGCAGGAACAGTGCGGGTTCGTCAAGGACACTGGAACAAAGAACGCCATATTCATGATTAGGATGCTCTCTGAAAGGGCATTGCAAATGAAGAAAGACTTGTACCTGTGCTTCATTGATTACGCGAAGGCATTCGACAAAATACGACACAAAGAATTGATAGAGATTCTGGGCAATCTCGACATTTTCGGCAAAGACATAAGAGTAATCAAGAATCTCTACTGGCAGCAAACGGCCTGCATACGGACAGGTAACGATCTCAGTAGATTTATAAAGATAGAAAAGGCGTAAGACAAGGATGTGTCTTTTCACCGGATTTGCTCAACCTATACAGCGACAATATTTTGAGGACCCTAGATGACACGCCAGGATTTGTTATTGGAGGCCACAACCTGAACAACATAAGATATGCGGACGATACAGTGCTGATTGCGGACACGGAAAGGAAACTACAAGAACTCATACAGAAAGTAGCAGTGGAGAGTGACAAGAAGGGACTACAAATAAACTTTAAGAAAACTGAGTGCATGGTCATCAGCAAAAGATACAACCCAAAATGCCAAATACAGGTGGAGGATAACAGAATCAAACAAGTACAAGAATTTAAGTACCTAGGAAGTGTTCTAACAGGAGATGGAAAGTGCGACACGGAGATCCGAAGGCGAATTGGCATGGCAAAGGACGCGTTCCAGAAGATGAGCAAAATACTAACACACAGGAAAATCTCAATAGAAACGAAGAAAAGCTACGTGATGTCAGTTCTTCAATACGGTTGTGAATGCTGGACAGTATCATCAAAAATGAGGATAAAACTGGAAGCGGCCGAAATGTGGTTCTGCAGAAGGATGCTACGGATATCGTGGACTGAGCATACAAGCAACGACGAGGTGTTAGAAAGAATGGCAACAAAAAGGAAATTGATGCTGAGCATCAGGAAGAGACAACCGAAGTTCCTGGGACATGCAATGAGGAAGGAGAACCTGGAGAACCTGATACGGAGACGTGGAGAGCCATGATCGCCTACGTCCTGAAGGGACAGGGCACATAGAAGAAGAAGAAGAAGAAGGTTGTTATTATTTAGTGATAAACCGGTTGCCAATCCAGGCTATAGTATCCAATCTGTCCTGCTAATTAACTCAAAGCAGGATGAAGAGGAGATGGATTCACATCTTTTATTATTTGAGCGTAAGTGAATGCAATTTGAATTCGAAATCAGCTCACCGATTTTCATTCAAAGCCGTCAGACATTACACCACAATTCATGCAACATTTTGGCTGTACTATACTAAAACGAAAGAAGCCCGTGAAGGTACAACCTCTAAAAACAAAAACAATACCTAACATTTAAGAATTGTAATATTCAAGGGAGTTAATTATACATAGTTTTTAAAGAGTTATCTCCCGTGCTAATTTTTATTGATCTATTAAGCAACAAGTTTCAGTAGAAATCTTTGCATTCATTCACGCGCAAATACCCTTGGGAAAGATATTAATCCCGTCTCTTCCTTCCAGTTATGGGTTAAATAACAGGACAGATTGGGTTCTATAGTCTTGGCTGGCAACCAGTCTACCGTAGAATGTAATGGCAACTAACTGTGGAATAATCTTCTGCCCAGTCTCTTTCGAAACATGATCGCCCAAAGCGTGTATCACGTATGGCACTTAACTGACTGACTGAATATAATAGTTGAAAACAATTAAAATTTCTACTGGGCACAAAAAAAAATGTGGGGGATCGGTTTTCTATTTTTATTAAGTAATAAACTGATCCCCCAATAATTACTACTTAATAATATAATACATCTCTTCCCCTATAGCTATAAGCCAAATAGTAGGACAGATTGAGTTCTATAGCCTTAGCTGGCAACCAGTCTACCGCAGAATGTAATGGCAACCTGCTGTGGAATAATCTTCTGCCCAGTCAGTCATGTCTCGAAAGAGACATGATCGCCCAAACGTGTATCACGTATGGCATTTAACTGACTGAAGCAACAAAATTAACATTTTACTATCTCATGTGCCAAATGAAATTAATTGCATAAAATCCCTAATTTTGAAATTCACCCACTTTTGACCATTTTATATTGCACCTGCTGTTATAGAGTTTTCACAAATGTTATTTATTTCTTAACGAAAATTTATTTCTTAAACGAAATTGCACCTTCCTGATTTTGAATGCTGTAATCACAACTGTTTATTATTATTATTATGTCATTTTTCATCATATTTCGATTTCTGCTTTGGTCTCACTACCAACCAAGTCTGCGGGGAGACCTAAGGCAGGTAGTGGCGTGTTGTTATGGCTCCATTTCATGTTTTTCTATCTTCCCTATCATCCCCAGCATTACATAGATAAAGTTTTCCTTAGTGTGTGGGCTGTACTTAATAAGACAATTTTTTGTATATCTCTTAAGCTGGGGTTTCCAGGGATTCTTTCAATGTGTTGTTTTGTTCCATTTTTTATCATTCCAAGTGCACCTACTATCACTGGCACAACTCTTGTTTTCAATTTCCACATTTTTTCTATTTCAATTTCCAAGTCTTTACATTTTGACAGTTTTTCAAATTCCTTGATTGCTATGTTACAATCCGCTGGACAAGCCATATCAATTAATAGACAAGTTTTCTCCTTCTGGTTTTTAACAATAATGTCTGGCCTGTTTGCTTCAATTTTTCTGTCTGTGTAGATGGTGTAATCCCATAGAATGGTGACATCTTCTATTTCTATTATTATTATTATTATTATTATTACCAGCAACAACAACAAAATTTATTTCTGGTATATACTCATTTCTTCCAGGGTTCCAACCAGAAACCTAAGGTCAGAAATGGCATTATGAGATTGACTGAGAATTTATTGAAAAAAAAAAAGAAAAAAAAAAGAAAAATAAAAAGAAAAGAAAAAGTAAAACAAAAAATAAAAAAATGACACACATTTTATATAGATAAAGCTATTCGTAATGTGTGAGATGTACTTGTGAGTACAATTTTTTTATTTTTAAGGCATGGCATACAAGGAATCAGTGAGGCTATCAGAGCCCTCTTGCAATCAAATCGAAGGCCCCAACTACAATTGAAATTATTGATGTTTTAATGTACCACATTTTTGAGATTTCAGTTTTAGTGCCCTTATATATTTATAGAGGATTTTTAGTCCTTTACGATTTATATAACGATTCGTTCAACAAGAAAAATAAAAACAACTCCAATTTGTCACCAATAAATTAAAATATAGTCAGTTAAACAAACAAAACAAGTAATAGCAGTATACATAGAGTAAGAGGAAAGAGTTTTTCCCCCTTTAGCTGTTTGTCGACCAAAGTAAGATGTAGGAAGTTTTTTCTTGTGCTGAAAAGGTTTGTTACAATTGTTAGTAAGATTTTTATGTAAGAACAAATAACATAAAAATACAATTATTTTGAATGTAACTGTGAGTGATACAAATTTTGGTCAAGAGTTCAAAGATCAAAACTTCTTGATGAATATGTTCAGACAGAAGACAAAGTTCTGTGTCTGTGTGTGCGTTAGGCAAGGAAGGAGCAGAGAGAGGGACTTACGTGTAGTGTAGTCTTTTAGCCAGCCTGTGGGTCTACTGACAAGCTTGCTGAAAGTCACTGTTTATAAGAGGGGAGAGCGGATCAAACAGCAAGCGCGGGACAAACTTTGTTTACATAAGAAATATATGTGATTGGCTAAAATTAACCAATCAACACACACTTGTGAAAGAGTTGCTTCAGAGCCGAAAGATTAAAGGCGAATGGGATTGCTAAATTGTCTTATACAAAAACAGTAGTGATTTATTACCCAATCGCAGACGGGTAAATGATATGGCCCAAATGTGGGTAAGAAAACATAGCAGCCGCTACATATTAATAGATTAATGAAGATATTCAAAGGGACATTACAATCTGCCCGGCACATTCTGTTCTTGTGCTCTTTGATCACAGTATCTGGGCGATTAGATTTGTGTGTATTGTAAAGTCGCATAAAATTGTTATAGGTCATATCTCCCTCACCGGGTCTGTGATGCTCATATCAGTCTCTTGCATTTTCTTTTTCGTAAAAGTTGCATATGTGCACTGGAGAATATGCAGCTTTTACAAGAAAAAAAAAACACAAAAAAAAAAACAGAAAAAACAAACTATCCCACATCATCAAGCCAGGATTTATATTCCGTTGATGCTAACACCGTGAAACCTGATACAAAATGGTCAACTTCACAAAATCTGTTTTCCGGGTTAAAATTATTTTTCAATATGTGTGCTTGGTAATTTCTAGATAGCAAGCAGTGGTCCTGTACAGCACGAATATAAACTTCGGTTTCAGCTTTTAATCCTGCACTGCATGGGCCACTGATGGGTACGGGGTTTGTCTACATCAGCTTGTTTGGTACGGGCTGAATACACACACACACACACACACATATATATATATATATATATATATATATTAATAATTTCACCCCAACCCAAGCAAGGCATTCCACTACCACTATTGCGCAGGGGCTTACATAGGGGAAAGTGATGAGAAAGAGTCGTTAGATATAGGAAATGTCAGAAGGAGGGTGATAGACGGGTAAGGATACCGAGGATGAGGGTTGGGTAGATGGGAAGAGTGTTTGAGAGAATGGATGCGAGTTAGTGTGTTAGGATGTGTCTATTGACCTTACATTTAAACTCCTGGAGATTGTAGCTCTCTGGGAAGCAAGTATGTGGAAGGGAATTCCACAGGCGGGAAGTGCGAGGATTGTGCAGAGGTTTATCTTGTCATGGCTTCTGCATCTGGTCTTTGCTTTCATTTTGAACTTGTTGACTTCTTCTATTAATGTTTCTTATTTCTTTCATGTTCTTTGACACGTATCATCATCCAGTCTTCCGTAGTTTCAATGTATCTTTGAAGGCCAATTTCTGGAGTTTTGTAAGACAATTCTAGTTGAACTAAACCTCTACCTCCTTCGGATCTGAACTCAATACAGACGATCAGCATCAGCCCTGGAATGATGCATGCAGTGTCTAATATAAAGCTTTCTCGTTTTGACGTTCATTCGCTTAATTTACTCTATGGTACAATTAAGGATGTTAAAACTGCATTACACAACGGGAACCGCCAAAGTGTTTATAGTGGATATTCTGTTTTTTATTTCAACTCTGTATTCAATACCAGGCGCAAACGTCTTTAGTATTCATTTCTTACTTTCTCCTTCAATTAAGTATGCGATATTCTATCTTCTTCGCTAATTCATAACTCTTTGCAGGCTTCTTTTTTCTTCAGTTTCTTAATTTTTCTGACAAAATCTAGATCTACTCTGTAATACTTAGCAACCAGACTGACGTGTAACATTGTTGTATTTGTTTTCCGTTTAATATATATGTTTCAATAATTCTCGAGTTCGAGTTTTTTTTCCGGCCTTATTCTAGGTCCACAACATTATCTATCTATCTATCTATCTATCTATCTATCTATCTATCTATCTATCTATCTCAGCCTGTTCATATCTATCTATCTATCTATCTATCTATCTATCTATCTATCTATCTATCGATCTATCTATCTATCTATCTCAGTCTTTTTTCTATCTATCTATCTATCTATCTATCTATCTATCTATCTATCTATCTATCCTATATTTTCCTATCTATCTATCTATCTATCTATCTATCTATCTATCTATCTATCTATCTATCTCAGCCTTTTCCTTATCTATCTATCTATCTATCTATCTATCTATCTATCTATCTATCTATCTATCTATCTATCTCTCTCTATCCTATCTATCTATCTATCTATCTATCTATCTATCTATCTATCTATCTATCTATCTATCTCAGCCTTTTCCTTATCTATCTATCTATCTATCTATCTATCTATCTATCTATCTATCTCATCCTATTTTCTATCTATCCTATCTATCTATCTATCTATCTATCTATCTATCTATCTATCTATCTATCTATCTATCTATGTCACTCTCTTCTATCTGTTATGGGATCAACCCTTTTTGGACTATAATGAACTTTTCCTATTATTATCAATACCGGGAGAATATGCCTCTCGGGGTGAAGTTGAGTTGGGATGAGTCACCCGGTCTAATATTTGGCAGTCGGACTGACGTGTAACACTCTTGTATTTCTTTTCCGGTTAATATATATGTTTTACTAATTCCCGAGTTCGAGTTTTCTTCCGGACTTATTCTGGCTCCACAACAACATCCCATCTTGCATACAAGGCAATTTACCATCACCGAGGAGACTCTGTACATTTCCAAAGCCTTAAGGTCCAGGACTGTGGCACACTGTCAAAATGTTACGGCAACCTATCCATGCTGGGCTGAGATATGTACATCTTTTTCTGCGTCATGGTGCAGTGTATATCGACTCGGAACGAGAAATCAGGGAGCCGAGTTCGAATTCCAGTTGAATTCATTGCATTCACTTACGCGCAAATACCCTTGGGAAAGGTATTAATCCGTCTATTCCTTCCAGTTATGTGTTAAATAACAGGACAGATTGGGTTCTATAGCCTTGGTTGGCAACCAGTCTACCGCAGAAAGCAATGGCAACCTACTGCGGGATAATCTTCTGCCCAGTCAGTCATGTCTCTTTAGAGACATGATCGCCCAAAGCGTGTATCACGAATGACACTAAACTGACTGACTGAATATAATAGTTGCGAACAATCACAACTTCTACTGGACATAAAGTGGGGGATCAGTTTTCTATAGTTATGAAGTAATAAATTGATCCACCACTAATTATAATTAATATAATTATTTAGGATAATCTATCTCTTCTTCCTCTATCAATCAAATAATAGGATAGATTGGGTTCTATAGCATTGGCTGGCAATTAGTCTACCGCAGAAAGCAATGGCAACCTACTGCGGGATAATCTTCTGCCCAGTCAGTCATGTCTCTTTAGAGACATGATCGCCCAAGCGCGTATCACGTATGGCACTTAACTGACTGACTGATCCATGCTGGGTTGAGATTTGTACCTTTTTTTCTGCAATTTTTCAGGATCATCTTGTTGATCAACAGTTGATCTTTTCAATCATAAGAGCTTCTCCGATACCCACTTTTATTCCAAGAAAAGAATGAAAAAAAATGAAGTCCAGTTCGTCAAGACAGACGGGATCATTTTATATGTGGTGCACAAACATGTTATTTGCCTATAATTTTTCAGATCATCTGCTTGACCCCTTTTATTGTAGGATATATATTATACATTCAGTAATCCATTTTGGATTTTAATTTGGATTGTCGATTAACATTGACGAAGTTTTAGCAAGGGTTTTTTTTATTGATGACAGATGATAGAGCCAAAAATTAAAAATAAAAAAAAAATTTCTGGGATTTCTATTTTTGGGATTTTGTTAGAGCTTAACATGATTCTTGGTTATATTTTCCTATTCATGTCGAGGTTTATGCATCATTACTTCCTTCTTCTCTTTGAATCCATTCACCATTTCAGTTATATTTCTTTCTATTTCTTTTCCTAATAAGTTTGCAGTTTTTCAATAGATGGTGTACCAATGGCGTGATTTAGTTATAATGTGGTTTTTCATAGTTCCTTGTTATATTTAAGGATACATTTGTACATTTCCAAAGTCATAAGGATCCCAGAATGCAGCAGACAATCAAAGGCTTCACGGTAAACTATCCAAGGTGTCCCAAGATTTTTACCATTTTGTCCTGCAATTTTCATGCTGTTTATGGCTGATATTTAAATTCACTCGGTATTCTATACCAGACGCACATTTCTGTAGTATCATTTTTTTACCTTTCTCCTCAATTTTCTTTTCCAAATCTTAGGTACCTATAGGTTTCATGATCTACCAGTTCCTTAATATTTGCGACAAAAACTAGATCCATTGTGTGTGTTTCTGTAATTATTCTTTTCTTCATTGTTACATTTACACATTTATCTAATTTGAAATCCATACGAATCCCGTCGCTGGAAAAAGAATTACTTTATTGAGGAGACACTTCAACTCATTGTTGTCTTTGGGCAAATGGTTTGAGATCATCCATGTAGATTACGTGTAAATAACTTAATGCTTACTTTTTATCCATAGATATTATTATATAGTTCATGCGTAACTGAGATCAAAGTCACAGAAACAAGAATGAGGTGACAAGGTGTCTCCATATCCCATCCTGTATACAAGGCCCATTTCCGTAATATCATTTTCTATCCTTCTCCTTCATTTCCTTCTCCAATTCCTAAGCTTCTTCCAGTTCCAGTTCCCTAATATTTGTCACAAAATCAAGATCTATTAAATGCGTCTCTGTGATTTTCCTATTCGTGAACATTACATTTTCACATTTATCTAATCCGAACTCTACACCTATATCGCCACTGACTTATTTTACACTATTGAGGAGGCCTTTCAACTGATTCTCGTCTTTCGCAAAGTGTTTGATATCAGACATGTAGAGAAGGTGATTGAATACTTGATTACTTTGCATGCATAGCTATTATTGGTACACCATGAAAAGTGTTTTTGATAACCTATCCATGTTGTACTAGCTTTTCTACTTTTTATCTGCAATTTTCCACAATCATTAGGTTGATCAATAGTTGATCTTTGCAATCATGAAAACCTTCGACATCCATTCAAATCTAGCGAAAGAATGTCGCTTTTTTCGAGAAAGTAGGGTTTGTTAAGACAGACGTGATCAATTTATAAGTGAAGGAGAGGGGCATGTTCTTCTTCTTCTTCTTCTTCTATGTGCCCTGTCCTTTCAGGACGTAGGTCATCATGGCTTTCCACGTCTCCCTATCCCTAGTGGCTCTTAGCATGCCTTCTTCTGTTACACCATGCAACCCTCGTTCTGTCATTCACTAGCTCAAGCCCATAAATCTAGAATATAAATGTATAGAAACTAACATGGCCACAAAATGAGTTATCAGTTTATATATTGATTATAATATAGAATTGATCCCCCATTTTATACCCATTATAATTTCTTATAAACAGTTGGCATATACATTCTTCTTCTATTTGTCTGATCCTTTCAGGACGTAGGCGATCATGGCCTTCCACGTCCCTCTATCCCTGGTGGCTCTTTGCACGCTTTCTCCTGTTACGCCACCCAAACCTCGCTCTGTCATCCACTAGCTCAAGCCCATAAATCTAGAATATAAATGTATAATAACTAGCATAATCACAAAATGAGGGATCAGTTTATATATTGATTATAATATAGAATTGATCCCCCATTTTATATCCCCATTATAATTTCTTATAAACAGTTGGAATATATATTCTTCTTTTATGTGCCCTCTCCTTTCAGGACGTAGGCGATCATGGCTTTCCACGTCTCCCTATCCCTGGTGGCTCTTAGCAAAGCTTTCTCCTTTTACCCCACGCAACTCTCGTTCTGTCATCTACCTGCTCAGGCCCTTAAAATCTGCTGATTTCCCCTGTCTCTTTTTCCCTCTACCTGGTATGTTGGTATCAGATTCTCCAAGACATATGTTACTGGCCTATAATTTTTCGGATCATATTTTTCGTCAGTTTTTAGCAGGAGATATGTAATACCTTCAGTGATCTAATCTGGGACTTCAGTGGGTTTATTAAATGACACTGAAAAGGTTTAGCAAAAAAAGAATCTTCATTAAACACTTGTTAGAAATGTACGAATTTGAAGGAAAAAAAAGAAAACGAATATTTTGTCATATATACTGGAATTCAGGGTTAACTTAATTCAAGAATTAATAGAGGCAAAATACGCAGAGATACGGGCGAACCAAATCAAACTTCGCTGCCGGGCTTAAAAGGACCTCCAATCCGTGAGGAACTTGGGTAAGAAATGGCCCGTGAATATTAATGCTTCCAAAACCATCACAGACAGTTGCTGCTACCCACCCCATTAGCATGGGTCAGTCTAGTCTCCCTGGAAGCAAAACACAGCGCCTCCTCGGGTTAAATCTCTTAATAGACCTCATGTGGAATGATTATATAGAATCCATAGCTAAATCCGCTGCTAAGAAAGTCGGTTCTCTGCGTAGGGCCAACAGCTTTTTTTTTCGTCTGAAAAAATCTTGCACATATAGAAATCTACCATTCGTCCGTGCATTGAATACTTTGCCATATCTGGTCTGGCGCTCCTGCTATCCACCTAGGGGCCCTTGACAAAATCCAACGGAGAGTATGTAATGTGATCGATCTTGACTTGGCAGCTCAGATACAGGCGCAATGTGGCTTCCCTGTGTCTCTTCTACAAATACATTCACGGCTTCTGCTCCGATCAACTTTGCTCACTGCTGCCTCCTATACATGAATTTACTCGAGCCACAAGATTAGCAACTAGGTCCCACCCTTTTACCTTGAAACCAATAAAATGTTAACTCAAGTTCTACTCCACAGCTTCTTTTCTCGCACTTCCCGCCTGTGGAATTCCCTTCCGTTTATTTGCTTCCCCGACAGTTACAATCTCCAAGAATTTGAATATCAAATCAATAGTCATCTCCTATCTCACTAACCTGAATCCTATCTCTCATACTTCTTTCTCCGTCCACTCCACTCTCATCAGTATTCTCATCCTTCTCTTACCCTCTTCCTGACACCCCCTGTAAACTGTCACTGTTTCTCATAACATTTATCCTATGTAATCCCCTGAAAAACAGTGGCAGTAAACTAAGTTACGATTATAAAAATAAAAAAAATATTCCAACGAAACTTAAACAGAATAACAAACTTGCACTAAAGCAAATATCGGACGAGAGTCAGAGAATCCTAATTCTATGATGCGACCGCGAAGAAATTGAGGAAAATAATGTGCATATATACAAACGAAAGAAAGATGTGCAAAAACGAAAATTAACCCTCGTTTTAGATGTGGAAGGTTACATCGCAGAGACGATTGTTCCTTTAAGAATTCGAAATGCTACAAGTATGATACAATAGAACATATGAAGTAACATTGTAAAACTAAAGCAAGAAAAATTATCGCAGAAAAAGAATTCGTAAACAGCATCGCAACGGAACAATAATAAAAAAAAAAATAGCGTGTACAAACATTACTAAAACCAATGTAGTGTATCAATTTACATCCCCGTTCAGAGACTGTATCTCTGGTACTAATAATAAGCATACTACATATATTGGTTTTACTACAACCCCGTTCTCCCGTAGACTTACCTGTCACCTTTCTGATCATAGTGCAATTAAACAACATTTCTTAGAAAAACATAGCCATGTAGGTGATATTAAACGAATTTTAGTCGAGAGAACAATATTATTCTCCTTCTTTTTCTCTTCCTTCTCCTCCTCCTTCTTCTTCTTCTTCTTCTTTGTGCCCTGTCCTTTCAGGACGTAGGCGATCATCGCTTTCCACGTTTCCCTATCCCTGGTGTCTCGTAGCACGTTTTCTCCTATTACTCCATGCATCCCTCGTTCCGTCATCCACCTGATCAGGTCCTTCAAATATGTTATCCGCTGCTTTCCACTGTGTCTTTCCCCCTCTATCTGGTCTGTTAGTAGCAGGTTCTCCAAGCCCCCACATTTCTCATTGCATGTCCCGGGAACTTTAGCTGTCTTCTCCTGATGCCCAGTATTAATATCCTTTTCGTTTTCATCATTTCCAAAACCTCATCTTTGCTCACATGTTCGATCCATGATATCCGCAGGATCCTTCTGTAGAAACACATTTCAATTGGTTCAAATTTTCTTCATATTCGTTGATATTGTCCAGCATTCACTGCCATATTGAAGAACTGACATCACATAGCAATCCAGTACTCTCTTCTTTGTTTTCCTTCATCTTTGATGATATTGTCCAACATTCACTGCCATATTGAAGAACTGACATCACATAGCAATCCAGTATTCTCTTCTTTGTTTTCCTTCATCTTTGATGATATTGTCCAGCATTCACTGCCATATTGAAGAACTCTCACATAGCAATCCAGTATTCTCTTCTTTGTTTTCCTTCATCTTCGATGATATTGTCCAACATTCACTGCCATATTGAAGAACTGACATCACATAGCAATCCAGTATTCTCTTCTTTGTTTTCCTTCATCTTTGATGATATTGTCCAGCATTCACTGCCATATTAAAGAACTGACATCACATAGCAATCCAGTACTCTCTTCTTTGTTTCCTTCATCTTTGATGATTGTCCTGCATTCACTGCCATATTGAAGAACTCTCACATAGCAATCCAGTACTCTCTTCTTTGTTTCTAGCAAAGTTGTCCTGTTTCTTAATACTTGTGTTGCACTTTCCGTTTTCTGTTAGAACACTTCTCAGGTATTCAAATTTTTGTAGCTGCTTGATTCTAGTATCCCCCACCTGTATTTGGCATTTTGTGCTGCCCTTTTTGCTGATGACCATGCATTCGGTTTTTCTTGCAGTTTATTTTTACTCCTTTCTTGTCACTCTGTTCAGCTACCTTCTGTAGGAGTTGTTGTAGTTTCCTTTCTGTGTCTGCTATCAGCACTGTATCACCTGCATACCTTATGTTGTTCAAATTGTGGCCTCCGATGACAAATTCTGGCATAACTTTTAGGGTCCTCAGAATAGTTCCGCTGTACAAGTTGAACAGATCCGGTGAAAAGACACATCCTTGTCTTACGCCCCTTTCTACCTTTGTATATCTGCTAAATTCGTTGCCTGCCCGTATACAAGCGATTTGTTGCCAGTAAAGATTCTTGATTACTGTTAAGTCTTTCCCAAATATGTCAAGGGTGCCGAGCATCTCCATCAATTCATTGTGGTGTATTTTGTCAAATGCCTTTGCACAATCAATAAAGCACAGGTACAAGTCCATCTTCATTTGTATTGCTCTTTCGGAGAGCATCCTAATCATAAAATATTAGTCACACATGTACACAATAAAAAGAATCTTCAGATATTGGAGGCTATCTACATTAAATCAAAACAACCAACACTAAAAAAATCACATTTCAATCAAGTCACAACAGATTGCATTGCATTTAGACATATGGTTCTGATAACATTTCGGTCGCTCACGTGGTGTGACGTCATAGAACTGCATTACAAATTTAACGAACTACGTCTGCTGTCCGGTGACTGTTATTGTCGCATAGCAATGTTTTATGTCAACACAAGATAAAATCATCTTTGATGGTGAATGTCTCTATGGTAACCTCTCTGTAACCTCTCTGAAGATGGTTCATGAGAGCTGAAAGCGTAGAACCAGCATAATAAAAAATGTTGGACAATTTTTGTCTTTATTTACACCTGAAATTAAAGTCAGAATACGGCTCATGATTAAACATAATAGACATCCATTGTTTGTTATATTTAACAACTAGCAGTATAGCCCGGCGTTGCTCGGGTGTAATGAAAGCTTTAAAACTAATCCATGGTCCTGGAGCTCATACACTTTGGACGTTGGCACGAAAGACTAAAAAGCAATAGTTGTTTCCAGTTAAAGCAAAACCATAGACTGAGAGAAAAATGAATGGATGTAAGTCAAATTTTGATTTCCTGGTATCGATATCAAATAATTTTTTTCGTCGTAAACTGAATTTTGAAGGCTAAATAAGTTCTCTCAGTCAATGGTATCATGGCTGAGACTAAGAACTACAATTATACCTACTTAGAGCCAAAGCCGAAGCAAAAACTAAAATAAAAGGGCTGAAAAAAATACAGACATAGAGGCAGATAAACAGACAGACACACGCACACAAACATCTTAACTTTTATATATATATATATATATATATATATATATATATATATATTATCGATTTTCTGCACTAGTGTAAGAACTGCAACCTTGAAACTTCTGAATATCGTTTCTTATGTCTTTGTCTATGGTTGTATCAAATTTGATTAAAATCGGACCACTCCTTATATAACCCGATTTTTTCGATTATCGATTTTCGATATTTATCGGGGGTACCTCGACACAAATCCTACCTAAGAACACTCGCAGACGCTTATAGTACAATTGTTAATTTTCCAGAAAATCGGTTCAGCCGTTTCGGAGTCTATAGTCAACGGACACACACACACACACACACACACACACACACACACACACACACACACACACACAGTTCCATTTCTAAATAAGTTTAGATATATGTTTAGAAAATTATCTGCTGCCTCGATACTCTAAAAGTTAATAATGTGGATGTGAAAATGCATCTGTACAGTGGTAGTAATTTTATAATAATTAATGAAGCCAATAAAAAAATCGAAAAACCTATATTAATAACGACTTCCACAATTGCCAGGAATCTATCAAGTGAGACATTTGTTTTATTTTGTAAAATGACTTGTGATGTCTCATTGCGTATTAAGTGTGTAAAATCGAAGGCTTATGTGTAAAAAATACTACAAGCTTATTTAGCTTATTTAGCACTAATTATTATATTATTAATAATTATTATATTATTAATAATTATTATATTATTTATCACTCTGAGGTTTACCTATATGTTCTTACACGATTTACATTATTAGGATTATGGTCTCATCGTTGTTGCCATTTGTACGGCGTTAAAGTTTCACTCTTTTTCTTTTTTAAAAGATTTGTCGCTTTTCTACGTACATTTTTTAACAATAAGAACTTATAGGAAAACAGCATAGCTTACATAATTGCATCCAGTCAGTGCTAAGGACGTTTGTAGTATTTTTAGCAAATAAGCCTTCGATTTTACACACTTAATACGCAATGATACATTACAAGTCATTTCGCCAATAAACAAAAACAATTCTCACCTGATAAGTTCCTGGCGACTTTGGAAATCGCTATTAAAAAAGGTTTTCCAATTTCTTCTCATGTAGCTGTATTAATTACTAGCGGAACCCGTGAAATTTCCACGGAAGGATAATTATGATTTCCTGGAAAAATTTTACTTTGTCATACTACAAATGATAGTAACGTCTTCAAACATAAAGGTATTGGATAATAAAATAACGATAACACAGAGTTTAATTTTATTAAAATATCTATAAAAGTAATGTCCATAGAAGCTACTTTACTGTAATCTTATATTATATTAAGCGACGTATGCACAGACCATAACCAAAATATCTATAAAAGTAATGTCCATAGAAGCTACTTTACTGTAATCTTATATTATATTAAACGGCGTATGAACAGACCATAACCAAAATATCTATAAAAGTAATGTCCATAGAAGCTACTTTACTGTAATCTTATATTATATTAAACGGCGTATGAACAGACCATAACCAAAATATCTATAAAAGTAATGTCCATAGAAGCTACTTTACTGTAATCTTATATTATATTAAGCGACGTATGCACAGACCATAACCAAAATATCTATAAAAGTAATGTCCATAGAAGCTACTTTACTGTAATCTTATATTATATTAAACGGCGTATGAACAGACCATAACCAAAATATCTATAAAAGTAATGTCCATAGAAGCTACTTTACTGTAATCTTATATTATATTAAGCGACGTATGCACAGACCATAACCAAAATATCTATAAAATTAATGTTCATAGAAGCTACTTTACTGTAATCTTATATTATATTAAGCGGCGTATGCACTGACCATAACCAAAATATCTATAAAATTAATGTCCATAGAAGCTACTTTACTGTAATCTTATATTATATTAAGCGGCGTATGCACTGACCATAACCAAAATATCTATAAAATTAATGTCCATAGAAGCTACTTTACTGTAATCTTATATTATATTAAGCGGCGTATGAACAGACCATAACCAAAATATCTATAAAATTAATGTCCATAGAAGCTACTTTACTGTAATCTTATATTATATTAAGCGGCGTATGCACTGACCATAACCAAAATATCTATAAAATTAATGTCCATAGAAGCTACTTTACTGTAATCTTATATTATATTAAGCGGCGTATGCACAGACCATAACCAAAATATCTATAAAACTAATGTCCATAGAAGCTACTTTACTGTACTCTTATATTATATTAAGCGGCCATTGCACAGACCATAACCAAAATATCTATAAAAGTAATGTCCATAGAAGCTACTTTACTGTAATCTTATATTATATTAAGCGACGTATGCACAGACCATAACCAAAATATCTATAAAAGTAATGTCCGTCCATAGAAGCTACTTTACTGTAATCTTATATGACTAGCGGAACCCGTGAAATTTCCACGGAAGGATAATTATGATTTCCTGGAAAAATTTCACTTTATCATACTACAAATGATAGCAACGTCTTCAAACATAAAGGTATTGGATAATAAAATAACGATAACACAGAGTTTAATTTTATTAAAATATCTATAAAAGTAATGTCCATAGAAGCTACTTTACTGTAATTTTATATTAAGCGGCGTATGCACAGACCATAACCAAAATACTGTACTCTATTTTGTGAGAGATTTTAAAAGAGAAAATGTTTTTTTTAATTTTTTAATTTTTTTTTATGGACCGCCTTTGGTCGGCCATCTTGTAAATATTTTCTTTTAAAAAAGCAATGTGTTTTTGTTTCCTCAAGACTACAATACTTAAATATTAAAACAAAATGACAATGATAAATAACACACTGACAATGACAACGGGTAAATAAAAATAAACATGAAATCCAGAATAAAACAGAAAAATTAAAACACTGTAAAAGTAAAAAAAAAAAAAAAAAAAAAAGGAAGAAAAAGAAACTTTGCTGTCTAATAAAGTCCGACGGTGAAAAAGACAAAAAACAAAATCAAAAAACAAACAAACTCTAATGTAAAAACAAAAAATCAAATTCGCCGTAGCTAAAAATGAAAAAATGAAAATGAAAAAAAACAAAAAACAAAAAACAAAAAAAACAATTTCATTCAACAAAGAAAAATTAAGGAATGAAACTTAGTCAAAACATAAATAAATCTTATTGCTAAATAGTTCAACAAAAAACACTTTTCGCGTACGGTCAAAAACTTGTCACTCTCAAAGTTTTCAAAGAACTTTCCTTTTTTTGTCGGGTGGGGTTCTTTATTTAAGTGTCTAGGCTAGTTCATTTGTGTCACCAAGGGTATCTTATTTATTCCGCTCCTTTTTAAGATGTCTTTTATTAGTCAATATTTCCTTTATTAGTATTCACCCCCTCCTCTTTCTGGCGTGTTCATCAAGGTTCATTTCATGTTTGTTACGTTTTGGATTAACCTCCAGATGTTTTTTTTGTGCATTTCCTTTTCTAGAAACCGTACTCGTACGTTCAACGAATTCTTGGGGTGTTAGTACATCAAAAATATCATATAGTACTTTAACAGGCTCTTCCATTCTTTCAAGCCTTTCTGTAGTTTGCAAAAAAAAAACTTACCTCATGGACGTCCGTATGTAGATTACTGGTCTACACTTTCTTTGAGAAGAACTCTTGTGCGTTCTTGTGTTTGAGGCTACTAATCTACACTCTTTTTGGGAAAAAAAACTATTTTGCGTTTCGTGTTTGAGACTAATCAACTACACTTTGTTTTTCGGTAAACCTTCCGATATCTGATTGTAATGTCTTTTATATTCCTACTTTTTTCCTTTTGCTTTTCCGATTCGTGCTATTATTACGCCATCTTCTCGCATTCATTTTCCATTTTTATATACCCTGAAAAAACACTTTTTTTAGCACTTTTGAAAAAGTTAGTCTCCTTTTTTTTAACCATTTTATTCTTTTTTGACTAGGTAACAACTTTTCGAATACGAATTTAATATTTTATAGATAACATTAATTCTGCCGGCGACATGCATGACGGTGTATTGGGAGTTGGCGTTATACGGTATACTCTCAAAAATGATTGTAGTAGTAGATTTTCATCTCTCACTTTTTCATTAGTTGTTTTCTTTATTCTTCTTCTTTTATGTGCCCTGTCCTTATAGGACGTAGGCAATCATGGCTTTCCACATTTCCCTATCCCTGGTAGCTCTTCGCACGCTTTCTCCTGTTACACCACGCAACCCCCGTTCCGTCATCCACCTGCTCAGGCCCTTCAAATATGTTATCCGCTGCTTTCCCCTGTTAGTATCAGGTTCTCCAAGACCCCGTCTTCATTGCATGTCCCAGGAATTTTAGCTGTCTCCTCTTGATGCTAAGTACTAATTTCATTTTCGTTTCCATTCTTTCCAAAACCTCATCATTGCTCACATGCTCGGTCTTTGATATCCGCAGCATCCATCTGTAGAACCAGATTTAATCTGCTTCAAGTTTTCCCGTCATCTTCGAAGATATTGTCCAGCATTCACTGCCATATTGAAGAACTGACAACACATAGCAATTTAGTACTATCTTCTTTGTTTCTAGCGGAATTGTCCTGTTTCTCAATACTTTCCTTTTAAGCTCTCGTAAAGTGGTCCTGGGCGTGACGGTAAACTGCATCCGGCAGCAAAGCCTCTGATTGGGAGGTTGTGAGGAGAATGGAACCAACTCTTAATAGCTGTTGTTCTCAGGTCCACCCTGACCAGGAGTGGTAGCACCTGTTAGGGTCCTAGCTATTGGCAAAACACTATGAAAGTATAAAAATAGACTTTTATAGAAATATATACATAAAAATAAACTTTTATAGAAAAATATACATTTTTAAAAGAAAATTATTACCAACAATACATTTTGAAGGAAAAAATATTACCAGCAATACATTTTCGAATACAAAACTAGAAGACATCTTCAGTTTTTTAAAATAAAAAAATAAAAATTAAAAAAAAAGACTGACTAAATCATCCTTCTTATAATTATCGAACATTAAAAAAATACCTTAAAATCACACCTTTTTGGCATTAAATAACCCACAGAAGTTGATATGCCGTTAAATAAAATTCAAGCAATTTTAAAGGTACACACAAACAGTTCAGCTTACCTGTGTTAAACTCTTAAGTATCATATTTTTTCAAAACTGTTTTTACATGACCGACATGTTGCTTATTAGATATACATTTAATATACCATCCAGATAAGCAACTGAAACGTCACAATCTGTAAGGATAGTATCCATAGTTTGTTGAAATATAGCTGTTCCGACTTTTATGCCAAAAGAAAGTCGATTGAACTTATAAAATTCCTTTCAGTGCATTCATAGTTGTTAATTTTGATCATTCTTCTTCAGCATGTATTTGTAAATAAGCTTCGTAAAGTTCCAGCTTCTTTCGAAAAAAGATTTCCTTCATTTAATGTGGCAAAAATTCCTCCTGGAATAGTTATGGTGCTTAACCCTGTCGAAAAATCAGAGCAAATATGAATTTTAAGAAAAGAAAAAAATCAGCGCAAATATGAATTTTAAGAAAAGAAAAAAATCAGCGCAAATATGAATTTTAAAAGAAAAAAATCAGCGCAAATATGAATTTTAAGAAAAGAAAAAATCAGCGCAAATATGAATTTTAAGAAAAGAAAAAATCAGCGCAAATATGAATTTTAAGAAAAGAAAAAATCAGCGCAAATATGAATTTTAAGAAAAGAAAAACTCAGCGCAAATATGAATTTTAAGAAAAGAAAAACTCAGCGCAAATATGAATTTTAAGAAAAGAAAAAATCAGTGCAAATATGAATTTTAAGAAAAGAAAAAATCAGCGCAAATATGAATTTTAAGAAAAGAAAAAATCAGCGCAAATATGAATTTTAAGAAAAGAAAAAATCAGCGCAAATATGAATTTTAAGAAAAGAAAAAATCAGCGCAAATATGAATTTTAAGAAAAGAAAAAATCAGCGCAAATATGAATTTTAAGAAAAGAAAAAATCAGTGCAAATATCAATTTTAAGAAAAGAAAAAAATCAGCGCAAATATGAATTTTAAGAAAAGAAAAAAATCAGCGCAAATATGAACTTTAAGAAAAGAAAAAGAGTGAAACTTTAAAGGGAAAAAATATTTTCTGGATATTTTGTCGAATGAATTGGTCATTGTTCAAAATTCAAAGTGAAATTTCAAGTAAAAATAAAAAGTTTCGGCGACAGTATTTAAACCGAAACAGCGTATCATTACGAGAGGAAGTCACCAAAGAATTAGACAGACTTAAAAAAAAGGTGCAATGCATAAAATTATTCATTGAAAACTGGCAGCGCTAGCAGGATTTGTAAGGAAAAGAATTCATAAAATTCGTATTTGTGCTGATTTTTCGACATGGGGTTCGTTTCGACAGACGAAGTCAACGGTGAAGTGGTTGGGAATTACTCTCTATTTGAAATTCCCCAACCGAAATGCATAGTCAATGTGGCGAAATGCTTCGAGCGCGTCAAATAAAAACAAAAACAGTTGATTCGTGTCACCGGAGTGCATTATTTACTCCCCCCCCCCCACTTTTGAGATTTCCTTTTTATTAGTAAATATTCTATTTTTTTGTTTCTGTGCTCGACAAGCAAACGCGAAAAATTTGTCGGTGCACAAAACGCACAGTGATGAAATCATTGACTTCGTTAGGGTTTAACAACAAAGAACAAAATCTTCAGGTTATTTTATGTAGGACATATTGCTCCGCACCATCTTTTGAGATTTCACTCGCCCGATTGACTCAGTCGATTAAAAACTTAATTGGGCGATTAAAGTTTATTGCTTTTATGCCCTCCGTATTCACAAGTTACCTACAATGACATTATTGAACTCTGTTTCGCTTTTATCGTCCCGGTCAGTACAAACATTCGTCTAATTAAGCTTCGAGCGTGGAGCCAAAATGTCTCTGTCACCCAGCTTAAATACGCACACAGATTTTTAGAAACTCTTTTGGAAAAATATTATCCCTGACTCAATCGCTATATTTCTACGAAAAGTAAAAAGGAACATTTGAAAGAAAAAAAAACTACGTATACTTCTTTCAACCAGGCACCGAAAAAATTATACAAGTAATTTCTTTATAGAAAATCGTTGAGAAAATCCGATTTGTTATTTTTTTATCATCTGTGAGATGAAGGTTGTAGTCAAACAGAAGAAAGAAACTACGAATTTAGGTACCTCTACTCAATAGCCAAAAAACAAACAAACAAAAACAAAACAAAAACACCCCCCCCCCCCAAAAAAAAACAGCATACCATGATTTTAAAAGGGCTCAAACTTAATAAAAACAAAATTTTATCATGAAAATGTTTATGCTATTATTAAGAGGAAAGATCAAATTTTGTTGTGAATATTTAAAAAAAAAATTAAAATCCTTTCTAACACTTTCGAAATTTTAATTAAAATTTCGTTTTGTGTTTTCCGTCAACGATTCACGCTATGTTTACGTAAGGCGACTATTAAGAGAATGGAGTCGTCGAGTAAAATAATTTTTGGACGAGTAAATTTTCCCTTGCTCTCGATCGCCGGTCGAGTGATTTCTTTTTCAAATCTCAAAGCTGTTCCGCACAACAGAGGAGTATTTAGGGGCATATTTTATGTATGTGGTCAATTATTGAGTGTTACTGCAGAATATGAGTTGGAAGAGCCGGGGTTCGAGTTGGTGTTTTTCGGAGCTGTCTTTGAGTCGGCTTGATTCAGGCAGTATTTTCAATCATGGCTCCATCTCTTAATACCGGTACTTCGGTGCGATGATGGAAGAGAATGGCACAAGGTCGAAACTTTTCATGTTTCCAGATAAATTCGCCAGAGTTGCCCGTTTTCACCGATCATATACATTCTTATGTTTGAGCTCTTCCTTTGCAAATTAAAGGCGAATCCGGTCCTACATGGAATAACCCACTCTGGTGCGACCACCTCGGCCGGGTACTTCGCCTATGACGACAACGTGATCGATTTCGGGTAAATAGAGGCCGAGATTTACGAAGTCGGTAATAAAATCAGCAGGTATGAGACTGTAACAGGAGCTAAGATCAACCGCCCCAAGTCTGTGGGCTTGCGATTGGGTGCGTGAAAGTGATTCTCTTCCGGGAACATTCAGTTGGGCGGATGCTTCTCCCCAGACACTTGGCGTCTAGATTAGCTCCAAATTCTGGATGGGATAGAAAGATAAATCTAAAATGAATGGATAGATTTGTAGATTTAAACAAAATGGGATAAGATTGATCTAAACATAATCAGATTTATATAGATTAATAGATAGATCTGAACACTTTATAGGATAGAAAGACGATTTATAGATCTGAACAGGATGGGATAGATAGATTGATAGATAGATATCAACAGATTGATACATAGATAAACAGAATTCTATAGATAGATAAATATATCTGAATAGAATCAGGTAGATAGATAGAAATATCTTAACTGAATGGGATCGATAAACAGTTAGAGAGACACAAAAAGAATTAGATAGACATACTGATAGAACTGAACAGATATATATATATATATATATATATATATATATATATATACAGTGACACGCATAAGTATTGGATACATGCTATTTTCTGGTATAACTCTAGTTTATGTTCGCTATTTTGCCTGATATTTGGTAAGTAATATCTTGTAAAGTTGTTTTAGTTGTATGTGAAAGGAATATTAAAAACGCTGAATCAATTTTTTTTTATCAAAGTCCAAAATTACCCTATGCAAAAGTATTGGATACAGGACACTTTTTTTCAAATTTCCAAACGAAACTTTGTATTTTAAAAGACTTTAAATATTCAAATTTTCGATAGTATTGTAACCTTATCTCTGACCAATCAGTGAAGCACACAAACGTTTTTTAACAGAGAGGAAATAGGTTAGGTAAAGGGAACATTGTGTATAGACTTTTTTTGCTGGAAGTGTAAGAAAACTGAGAATATAAACGAGAAATCACACATACACACAATACAAGCACACAGAATAAAGAATACATACATCAAATCACATATATGAATAGACAGGAATTAAAAGATAGATAGATAGATAGATAGATATGAACAGAATGAGATAGATAGATAGATAGATAGATAGATAGATAGATAGATAGATATGAACAGGCATAGATAGATAGATAGATAGATAGATAGATAGATAGATAGATAGATAGATAGATAGATATGAACTGGCTGAGATAGATAGATAGATAGATAGATAGATAGATAGATAGATAGATAGATAGATATGAACATGAACATAGGGGAAGCCACCAATTGATCTGGCGAATTACACCCATTTTCGTAACAAAATTTATCGTAAATAATCAGGCCGATAAAATTAAATATGTAAATATTTGAACAGAATTCGAAGAATATAAATATATATATATATATATATGAAATTGTTTGTTTGAAAGGATTCGAACCTGCGACCCCTATCAACATAGGGGAAGCCACCAATTGATCTGGCGAATTACACCCATTTTCGTAACAAAATTTATCGTAAATAATCAGGCCGATAAAATTAAATATGTAAATATAGTGTTTGATTAAAAACAGAATATTTACACAAATACGAGTATCGATTAAAAATAATGTTTTAACAAATACTTTCAATATATCGGCTGTTAAACCATTTCGTTAATCTTCGGGATTTTCCGTAATATCTATCTATCTATCTATCTATCTATCTATATATATATATATATATATAAAATGAGGTATATAGATCGATAGATATGGATAGAATGGGATAGATTGATAAATAGATATGTAGATAGAGAGATTTGAAGTGTAGGGAGCTGGTTAATGTTTCTTTAGTTCGGCCTTGTGTCATACTTAACCGAACTCCCTACAGCTTACAAGTTTTATCAGGAATTATTATCAGAAGGTTTTCATCAGAAGGTTGATTGTCAACAGGTGGGAACATCTTTAAATATTCAGTCCAGTCACGTGGGGTGGCTCAAAAAACGATTTTTTGTTTAGCTGTGGAAAACCGTTTCTCTGACGTATTTTGAATTTTGCGATTGGATGACCAATCAGGATCCAGAGTTTCGTTAAAGATTTACTGTCAAATAGATCTTAAAAGAATTGGACAGATAGACAGATCGATCGTTGACAACTTCTATTTTAAATCTGCAGGGAGAAATATAGCTGACTCTGGGAGTCATTTTTAATAGATAAAATAAAATAAAAATAAATAAAAATAAAGACTGGGCATCTCGACTTGGTGTAATAGTTAACAAGCTCGTCTCGCTAAAATCATTATAACTGAGAAGTGAGTTCGATCCTCCATGGGTACCCCTTACTTTCGGCCGTGTGTTACGTCTAATCTACGCTTAGAAAATCACCTTCCTCCAGATTTGGGGGTTGGGCGCAGGGCTAACAACCCTGTCTCATAACAGTTTGTTACGGAAACAGCAAAAACACTGCCCTACACATCATTCTTCTATGTGCCCTGTCCCTTCAGGACGTAGGCGTTCATGGCTTTTCACGTTTCCCTATCCCTGGTAGCTCTCAGCACGCCTTCTCCTGTTACACTATGCAATCCTTGTTCTGTCATCCACCTGATTAGGTCCTTCAAATATGTTATCCGTTAATTTCCCCTGTCCCTTTTTCCCTCTATCTGGCCTGTTAGTATCAGGTTCTCCAAGCCCTCCTTCATCATTGCGTGTCCCAGGAACTTCAGCTGTCTCTTCCTGATGCTCAGCATTAATTTCCTTTTTGTTTCCATCGTTTCTAAGACCTCATCATTGCTCACATGCTCGATCCATGATATTCGCAGCATCCTTCTGTAGAATCACATTTCAGTTGCTTCAAGTATTTCTTTCATCTTTGATGGTATTGTCCAACATTCACTGCCATATTGAAGGACGGACATCACGTAGCTATCCAGTACTCTCTTTCTAGTTTCTAGCGAAATTGTCTTGTTTCTTAATACCTTACACAACTTCTGGAATGCTTCCTTCGACAAGTCAATTTGCCTTCGGATCTCTGTGTCACACTTTCCGTCTTCTGTTATAACGCTTCCCAGGTATTTACATTTTTGTACCTGATTGATTCTGGTATTCCCGACCTATATTTGGCATTTTGGTCTGCCCTTTTTACTGATGACCATGCATTCGGTTTTCGGGCAGTTTATTTCTAGTCCTTTCTTGTTACTTTCTTCTGCTACCTCCTGTAAGAGGTCTTAAGGGAAAGTTTATTTTATTTTTTATTAAAAAGTAAAGACTGAAACGAAAGCATGTTTCAGTCTTTATTTAGGAACTCCGATGACAGAAATTCAAATCCGATATTCCGTTCGCCGGAAAGGAAAGGGAAATCGTCGTATTTTTTCACAAGTGATAAATTCACATCCATGATTTTGTGAACTGTTCCTTCTTTTTCAAACTTCTCACAGTTCTTTCGCATCATTCGATTACTGTTAGTCGGATAGATCGAGTGCTTATGGCTGTTTTTATGATCACTCCACATTCCGGCGAATATTGATCCACAGCGAAGTCACGAAACATATTTCGAAGCAGAAGAATAAAAGAAATATAAATAACCTACTTATACGAAGATTGCTTAAAAATTCCATTCAGAATTGGTATTGAGAGACGAAAACGAGAATGGAGGCAATGCTATCGTCCGTGCAAGACTAGACAAAAAGAGAACTCTTCGATTAGCCGGAGGAACGCTAGTTTCAATTCCCGTGGAAATTGGATAATCCCAAATCCCCAAACAATAACAACTCACGACGCGTACCAGTTTAATGGAATTAGTCTGATTGAAACGAAAGCATATGCAAGGATGCCTTCGATGTCATTGACACACGAAAACACAGACACACAGACATAAACATATGACTATATATAAAGAACTATATTTCCTTTGTCTTCAAGAAAAAAAAAATGAAATCATTAAATACAGGAATAGCAACATACTTTTAAACCAGAGGCATGAAACCACAGTAAACAGCAAACACATTAAAGAACTAACCTTACAATCATACTAAAAACTACTACAAAAACCAAAGTTAGGACCCCTTAGAGACGATAAACCTTTATAATATTAACAACACTCTTATATCAAATTTTATCTATTCCATACAACAAACTTTAATCTGTTTTAAAGTTTTATAGAAAAAAGTGATTTCCTAAATTTAAAATTAAGGTTAAATATACAAAATTAGATTAATTATAAAAACTGAGTTTAAATAAAAAAAAATATTGTATAATTGTACAATTAAATAATAAATATAGGTCCATTAAATGGTAACTGCCATGACCACTTCATCGCATCTAATCCTATTCCTCACCCATACTTTAAACTTCCTTATTCTCCCCTTTTACCAAACCCGAAGAAAAAAATCCTGTCATTAGGCCATAAAAAGCTATACCCTATCTTTTAATGTCAAATCTGTCTACAAAATTCCCGACATGTTCATTAATCAATTCTATCCCCTACCCATTCACTCTTTTCAAAATCCTAAAGGACAATTTACAAGACTTATTCCCTTATTACTAAACTACTAACCCCACTAACATCCCACACACAACTCGCCAATTTTTTTTTTTAATCGTATCACCCCGACCAAGGCGGTAACGCCACTGATATGCAGGGGGTTATGTAATAGTGAAAAGATTGGAAAAGAGAAAGCCGGAAACCACATCCTAAACAGGGAACAAGGGATGAGCCTCTTAACCTGTTGAATAGACGTGGGTGGAGTGTGAACCGGGCGATAAATATAATTCCTTCCACACCACCTAATGAGACATTGTCATTTCAATGTGGAAATAAAATGTACACGTTGTAGTGGATAATAATTTGTACATGTTCTAAACTATAATTTATAATAAATATTCACAGCTCTATATTATATATCGAGTACTGTTTTAAATTAATGTTTTGGACGTTGTAAATTTTTCTTCGTTCCTTATTTACTCGGATATATAAAGATATGTACATATATATATATATATATATATATATATATATATATATATATATGGTAATAATTAGAGTTCTTCTTCTTCTTCTTCTTCTTCTTCTTCTTCTTCTTCTTCTATGTGCCCTGTCTCTTCAGGGCGTGGGCGATCATGGTTCTCCACGTCTCCCTATCCCTTGTGGTTCTTAGTATGTTTGCTCCTGTTACACCTTGCAACCCCGGTTCCGTCATCCACCTGATTAGGCCATGCAAATATGTTATCCGCTGCCTTCCTCTGTCTCTCTTTCCTTCTATCTGGCCAGTCAGTATCAGGTTCTCTAAGCTCTCCTTCCTCATTGCGTGTCCAAGGAACTTCAGTTGTCTCTTCTTAATGCTCAGTATTAATTTCCTTTTTGTTGCTATTCTTTCCAACACCTCATCGTTGCTTGCAGTCCACGATATCCGCAGCATCCTTCTGTAGAACCACATTTCCGCTGCTTCAAGTTTGGTTTTCATTTCCGATGATATTGTTCAGCATTCACTGCCGTATTGAAGAACTGATATCACATAGCAATCCAGCACTCTTTTCTTTGTTTAAAAAAAGTATAATTCGTATTAGCAATTCAAAGTATAGGGGTAAATTTAGGGAAGAAAGAAAAAAATCGACGAACATACCAGAAAGAGGAGCCGCGAATAAAAATCCTAGAAACGCGTGCCACTTGGATTTTGTTATTAAATAGGCGAGGGCGGGAAAATAAATTCTTCCCATTGGCTAGAGTTAACAATAAAAAGTACGAATTCTGCCGAAAAGAAATCCAGACAGACAGCACAAAAGTAAGGAGCCGGCTTGGAACTTCTGGACCTAAAGTCGGGGTTACTGCCGGAGCCGATATGATGTTTCAAAACTCGAAATCGGCAATGAAGGAAGGACATCACTGAAGAGCTTCTTTAAGCAGCAAAAATGCATTTAGGAATTATATACACAACACATACAAGTAATTAAGAGGCTACAGAAGTATTAAGTCTCTCTCTCTCTCTCTCAATCTCTCTCTCTCTCTCTCAATCTCACCTTCTGCAGATTTATATATTTCATTCTGTTCAGATCTATTTCTTCCTGTTTCTATCTATCTATCTATCTATCTATCTATCTATCTATCTATCTATCTATCTATCTATCTCAGTCTGTTCATATCTATCTATCTATCTATCTATCTATCTATCTATCTATCTATCTATCTATCTATCTATCTATCTATCTCAGCCTGTTCATATCTATCTATCTATCTATCTATCTATCTATCTATCTCAGCCTGTTCATATCTATCTATCTATCTATCTATCTATCTATCTATCTATCTCAGCCTGTTCATATCTATCTATCTATCTATCTATCTATCTATCTATCTATCTATCTATCTATCTATCTCAGCCTGTTCATATCTATCTATCTATCTATCTATCTATCTATCTATCTATCTATCTCAGTCTGTTCATATCTATCTATCTATCTATCTATCTATCTATCTATCTCAGCCTGTTCATATCTATCTATCTATCTATCTATCTATCTATCTCCGTCTGTTCATATCTATCTATCTATCTATCTATCTATCTATCTCAGCCTGTTCATATCTATCTATCTATCTATCTATCTATCTATCTATCTATCTATCTATCTATCTATCTTCATTATCTATCTATCTATCTATCTATCTATCTATCTATCTATCTATCTCAGCCTGTTCATATCTATCTATCTATCTATCTATCTATCTATCTATCTATCTATCTATCTATGTTCATTATCTATCTATCTATCTATCTATCTATCTATCTATCTATGTTCATTATCTATCTATCTTCTATCTATCTATCTATCTATCTATCTATCTCAGCCTGTTCATATCTATCTATCTATCTATCTATCTATCTATCTATCTATCTATCTATCTATCTATGTTCATTATCTATCTATCTATCTATCTATCTATCTATCTATCTATCTATCTATTTATCTATCTGTCATATTGTTCAGATCTATCTTATTCTGTACAGATCTCCCTCTTTCTATTCTAACAATAAATACATCAGTTTATCTACATATCTATCTTAGGCTATTAATAACTACTTTTTGCATCCCGCAGGCCTGAAAATCCCTACGAAGCATGCACGTGTAGATATGCATACGAATAGAAGAAAACAACAAGTCACCATTTTGAGTCTTAAATTTTTCGTCTCCCACATTTTTTGCCGTATTCCATTCTCTTCTCGTTACTACACCTTCCTATTACTCTCTTTTCTCTACTCTTTTCTCCGGCGCCATATTTATTTCGCGTAGAGATTCAAGCGTATCAAGGTAGATCGACATGATACAGTATTTAGGGATTCATTTTTATTTTTTTTATTTTATTCTTGATATAGTTCCGTTTGTAATTTTATTTTTGTCCTTATAACTGATTCCACATCTCAGTTCACCGGAAGAAAAAAAGACTTTTGCTGTCTTTAGCTATACATTTTTCCTCGGTCCTTTCACGGTTCTTTCTTTCTTTCTTTCTTTCTTTTCCAACACTTTTTATGTCTCTCTCTCTCTCGCCCACTTTCACCTCTCTTGAGTCATGTAATTTATCGATGGCTATTTGTTTCCTTTTTTTTCACTTACGTTTTGTGTCAACCACATTGTGCGCATGCGTGCACGGCGACGCGCGCTTATTGCCAGCCCTTCCTTCAGCCCAAGAAAGCGAACTTCATTTATACGAAGTCCCTATCCTCGACTTAATTTCCGTTTCATGTAATGTCCGACTCATAAAGAACTCGTTTGGCAACGTTGGTCACTCATTCATCTTTCTCGTTTCCCTTCCAGTCGTTTATATTCGCAGGTGGATACAGAGAGAGGTTGTGAGAGAAAAAAAAAGAAGTGAGAGAGAGAGAGAGAGAGAGAGAGAGAGAGAGAGAGAGAGAGAGAGAGAGAGAGAGAAGGAGTGAGAGAGAAAGTGAGTGAGACGGAGGGAGAGATGCAGAGAAAAAATTGAAAGAAAGAGAAGGAAGATTTTAGTGAGAGAGAAGGAGAGAATGATATATATATATATATATATATATATATATATATATATATGGAAGAAAGCAAAGAACATTCTGTTGCTTAGAAAGATAAGGGAAAAAAGAATAGAAAGACGGAAGAATTTAAAATAAATGAAAGAAAAGGAAGAGAAGAAAAAATAAAGTAAATAATACACAGGGAATGAAGAAAGAGAATGAAGGAAAAAAAAAAGATTGCAGTCGCAAAAATATTATTGTGTTTTCTTTTCGCTTTAAACGTTCTTTGTAGTCACTTACCATTTACGTATTTTCGGGAAGAGAGAGAAGAAATGACAAGTGTTAAAAAAGTCGTCGAAAGGAAAAAAAAAACATAAAAAGAAAAACTTGTTAGTGAAAAAAGGAAAATAAAAAAAATCTTAACGCAATAGAAGGCCTAAGAGACTCTCAGGATAGAGTGGCTCTAGCTGTAATTCTGTAGTATAGTACCTTGAACGGTGGATGTAATTAACAGATACATTCGGCCGTAGTTAAGGTCAACAAAAGTGACAACCGGCTTGAAAAGTGATGTACATCAGACCGTAGGTAAGGTATTGTTTTACGTATTTTCCTAAGTTTACTTTTGGTTGGTTGTATGAGCTTGCATGCTGAATTAGTTTTTGAAAATTTCTTTATGGTCGTTCAGTGTGATAAAGGCTTCCGTATTGAGAACGGTATCAATATGGAAGCTAAAGCAAACGCCAAAAAAATAGACTTAGACGACCGAATAAGTTGCATCACTAGGTCGCAAGATTTTATCGCACTAAAATACCATAAATATAAATTTCTAAACAAACCCAGCATTCAGACTCATAAACCCAACCAAAGGTAAAGTTGGTAAAATAAGTAAAACAACACTAGCAAGAATTAATTCTGAACTAAGAATGAAGTTAGGTGTAAACCAGTAGAAAAAAACACAAAAGTAACTACAGACTGGTTCAACAGTATAAAAAACAAACATAATTACCAATTTGTACAATTAGACATAAAAAAAATCTACTTGTCTATAACAGAATCCGTCCTAGATAAGACCATCACCTTAGCCTAGGAACGAATAAAAATAAGCACAAACGAAATCGATATCATTAAACACACTCGTAAATCACGACTATTCGAAAATGAAAACGCATGGATAAAGAAAGAGATTTTTGATACTACAATGGGAAGCTTTGACGGTGCAGATATCTGCGAAATCATAGGCATATATTTATTACACGAACTAAGCAAAATAATAGAAATGATACAGGACTCTAGAGGGACGACGGTCTCATGACCTTAAGAAATTATTGTAGTGTGTGTCGGCTATGCCTGGTACAAGGCCACTTCCAAACATAGCTGACAATTCACGCATTTAACGATATCATCTGGTTGTTGAAAAATATAAGTGGAATTATGTTCGTTGTTAATGCTATTACATCTTTGTGAGAAGATGAAGATGTAAATTTTCATTGAAGAATATGTATGCAATTGATTTGCAAACTGAATTGTAAAGTTCTTATACTTTTTCCACTGCAGTAGTTTAGTTTGTGCGCTTGAAAGTAGTAAAATATGTTGAGTCTTTGTTCCTTCCTCTTTTTAGTAGGTCGTGACAGATTGAGAGAAAGAGAAGGCAAAACAAATAAAGAAGTAGTACTTAACGGGTTCATTTTGTCGTTGTGTTGTTCTCTTTAGCAGCGTGGTGCGAAAATGAAGAAAAGGTCGTTGAAAGAAGAGGTCGAATGAAAATGTGGCGTGCCCTACGTCCGGGTTGGCGTGGAGTGAAAAAGAAGAAAAGAAAATTGGCAGTGAGGGCGAATCAGCATGAAGTTTCTTTTTTACATGTTGAGATGCTGTCAGCTGCTGCTTCCATCTGACGGACTGTTTTGACATGTTAGCTTCGTGGTTTTTATAGTGAAACTTCTCATGATGCCGGTTCCAGCGGCCTTTTCACATCTAGGCGTGAAAATACGTCATATGTGAATTTGCTGTTTTTAAACCAATCAGGATTCACAATTTTGCTTTTCGCACTGACTTGTGAATTTTTTTGTTGTTGTGTTTTTCTTAAAAGGCATTTAATCGTTTGAACCCTCTTTTACGAGTTTATAATTTTACTTCGGGTTTTTCCAAAATGTTGTAGTCATTTGAATTTTTACTTTGGGTTTTCCCAAAATGTTGGTTGATGGATGATATAGGATTTGTATCATCCATCAACGCCTATTCCTGTAACACCACCCAAAACCCCGCTCTTCCATCCACTAGCTCAAGCCCATAAATCTAGAACATAAATATACAGAAATTAGCATGGTCACAAAATGAGGGATCAGGTTACATATTGATTATAATATAGAATTGATTCCCCATTTTATACGCACGTTATAGTTTCTTATAAACAGTTGGCATATATATTCTTCTTCTATGTTCCTTGTCCTTTCAGGACGTAGGAGATCATGGCCTTCCACGTCTCCCTATCCCTGGTCGCTCTTAGTACGCTTTCTCCTGCTACACCACCCAAAACCCCGCTCTTCCATCCACTAGCTCAAGCCCATAAATCTAGAACATAAATATATAGAAATTAGCATGGTTACAAAATGAGGGATCAGTTTACATATTGATTATAATATAGAATTGACCCCCCATTTTATACCCACGTTAAAGTTTCTTATAAACAGTTGGCATATATGTTCTTCTATGTGCCTTGTCCTTTCAGGACGTAGGCGATCAGGGCCTTTCAAGTCTGCCTATCCCTGGTCGCTCTTATTACGTTTTCTCCTGCTACACCTGGCAACCCCCGTTCCGTCATCCACCTGATCAGGCCCTGCAAATATGTTATCCGCTGCCTTCCTCTGTCTCTATCTGGCCAGTCAGTATCAGGTTCTCCAAGCTCACCTTCCTCACTGCGCGTCCCAGGAACTTCAGTTATCTCTTCCTGATGCTCACTATTAATTTTCTTTTCATTGCCATTCTTTCCAAAACCTCATCGTTGCTTGCATGCTCAGTCCACGATATCCGCAGCATCCTTCTGTAGAACCACATTTCCGCTGCTTCCAGTTTTGTCCTCACTTTTGATGATATTGTCCAGCATTCACTGCCGTATTGAAGAACTGATATCACATAGCAATCTAGCACTCTTTTAACGAAGGCTAAAAAAGACTATGAAACAGCCCTAGTGGATTCCCGGTATCACTCACATACTCCCCTTCTTTTTATTCTATGTGCCCTATCCTTTCAGGACGTAGGCGATCATGGATTTCCACGTTTACTTATCGCTGGTGGCTCTCAGCATGCCTGTTCCTGTAACACCACCCAAACCCCGCTCTTCCACCCACTAGCTCAAGCTCATAAATCTAAAATATAAATGTATAGAAATTATCATGGTTACAAAATGAGGGATCAGTAGTTTATATAATGATTATAATATAGAATTGATCCCCCATTTTATACCTACGTTATAATTTTTTATAAACAGCATATATATTCTTCTTCTATGTGCTCTTTCCTTTCAGGATGTAGGCGATCATGGCTTTCCACGTTTCCCTAACCTTGGTGGCTCTTAGCACGCCTTCTGTTACGCCATGCAACCCTCATTCTATCATCCACCTGATTAGGTCCTTCAAATATGTTATCCGCTGCTTTCCTCTGTCTTCTTTTCTCTCTATCTGCCCTGTTAGTATCAGGTTCTTCAAGCCCTCTTTCCTCATTGCATGTCCCAGGAACTTCCGCTGTCTCTTACTCTCCACAGAGAAAAAAAAAATGAATACGCCAACAGGAAAAGAAATATCATATCGTTCAACCCACCGTATAGTAAAAACGTAAAAAGAAACATAAAAAAAATTCTTCAAACTCTTACATAAACATTTCTCGGAATCAATCGCTCTCCACAAAATATTCAACAAAAACAATCTTCAAATCAGCTACAGTTTCAACGAGAACGCGGCAGAAATAATTAAAAAAGCCCAACAGAAAAACTTGTAGCTTTTTTAATGTTTTTCCTTCTTATGCATTTTCTTATGTTTTTTTCTCATGTTCTTTCTTATGTTTTTTTCTTTTCATGTCTTTTTTGGTTTGTCTTCTCATTTCTTTTCTTCTTCGTCTTTTCTTACTTTTTTATGTCTTTCGTTTTATTATTTTTCTTTTAATGCCTTTTTGTTTTACGTCTTTTTTACTTAAGTTTCTTCTTATTTTTTTTCTTCCCATGTCTTTTCAAATAATTTTCTTCTTGTGTTTTTCTTCTTATATGTTTTATGTTTTTCTTCTTATGTCTTTTTTCTTGTTTTTTGTAATGTTTTTTCTTTTTATGTCCTATCTTAGACGTTTTCTTATTTTTTCATCTTGTGTTTTTTCTTGATATGCTTTTTATATTGTTTTCTTCTTAAGCCTTTTCCTTTTATATTTTTTATCCTTGTTTTTTCTTCTCATGTCTTTTCATCTCATATCTTTTCTTATGATTTTGTAACGTTTCTTTTTATATTTTTCGTCCGCCCCACCCATGTTTTTTTACTTCGTATGTCTTTCCTTATGTTTTTTCTTATGTTTTTTCTTCTTATGTTTTTCTTCTCATATTTTTTCATGTTTTTCTTCTCATGTTTTTTCTTCTTATGTTTTTTCTTCTCATGTTTTTTCATGTTTTTCTTCTTATGTTTTTTCTTCTTATGTTTTTTTCTTTTTCTTTTTCTTCTCATGTCTTTTCTTCTTATGCTTTTTCTTATGTTTTTCTTCTTTTGTATTTTTTGGTATGTTTTTTCTTTTGATGTCCTTTGTTTATATGTATTTTCTTGTCTTTGTTTTTCATATTTTTTATTTTTATGTGTTTTCTTATTATATTTTTTCTGTTTTTTTCTTCTTATGTTTTTCTTTTTATGTTTTTCTTTTTATGTTTTTTCTTTTTAATTTTTATTCCGATGTCTTTTCTTTAATTGTCTTTTCTTATGTTTTTTTATGTTTTTTTTTTCTTCTTGTGTTTTTTTCTTTCTATGTTTTTTTCTTCCTGTATCTTTTGTTTTGTTTTTTTCTTCTAATCGTGTTTTTTCTGATTTTGTTTTTTCTTCGTATGTTTTTTCTTCTTATGTTTTTTCTTATCATGTTTTTTTCTTATGTTTTTTCTTTTTATATTTGCAGAAACAATATTTATCAAGTAGCAATAATTACTATGAAGGTGTGTAGTATATAACAGTAGAATCCTGCTAAAGAGCACTCACCGAACACGAAAGGTTTTTGCCCTGAGATATGCAAGCGAATTAGCCTAGCCAAGTATGCATTTTAGACAGGAGAAATTTGATGGAAAAAAGAAAGAGAGTTCTGGATTGTTATGTCATGTCTTTTTTTCAGTATGGCAATAATTGCTTGATAATCTCTTCAAAGATAATGAAGACAACAGACCTCAAGTGGAATGACTATATAGAATCCATAGCTAAATCCGCTGCTAAGTCGGTTCTCTGTGTAGGGCCAGGAAGTTTTTTTCCATCTGACACAATCCTGAACATATATAAATCTACCATTCGCCCGTGTTTTTAACGCTGCTGCCATATCTGGTTAGGTGCTCTTGCTATCCACCTAGGAGTCCTTGACAAAATCCAACTGAGAATCTGTAATGTGATAGATCCCGATTTGGCAGCTCAGATACAGTTACTTTCTCACCGGCGTAATATGGCTTCCCTGTATCTCTTCTACAAATGCTTTCACAGTTTCTTCTTCGAAGAACTTAGCTCACTGGTGCTCCCTATATATGAATTTACTCGAGCCACAAGATTAGCAACTAAGTCCCACCTTTATCCTGTTAAACCAAAAAAATGTAAACGCAAATTCTACTCCACTGATTCTTTTCTCGCACTTCCCGTCTGTGGAATTCCCTTCCGTTTACTTGCTTCTCCGACAGCTACAATCTCCAAGAGTTTAAATGTAAAGTCAGTAGTCATCTCCTATCTCACTAACCTGCATCCTCTGTATCATGATCATTTCTTCGTCCACTCTACTCTCATCAGTATTCCCATCCTTCTCTTACCCACTTCCTGACACCCCGTATAACCTGTCACTTTTTCTCATAACTTTCCTCCTATGTAACCCCCTACACTTAGATGGATAGCAGGAGCACCCGACCAAATATGGCAGCAGTATTTAATGCACGGACGGATGGTAGAATTGTATATGTGCAGGATTGTTTCAGACGAAAAAAACTTTCTGACCCTACACAGAGAACCGACCTTCTTAGCTATGGATTCTATATAGTCATTCTACCTGAGGTCTGTTGCGAGAGTTCCCCTGAGGAAGCGCACTGTTTGGCTTTCAGGGAGACTAGCCTGATCCATGCTAATTTGGGATAGGAGCGATTGTCCGTGATGGTTAACATATAGCAGCTTAATTTTGGAACCATTAAATTTCAGAAGTCATTTCTTACCCCAGTCCACCACGGATTGCAGGTCCTTTTCAATCTAGGCAGCGAGGTTTGCTTTGTCAGCCTCGGTAGATTTTTGTTCGAGTCGAGAGTAAGCCGTAGTGTCGTCAGTGTATATGCCTACTTGCGATCTTATTACATCGGGGAGATCGTTAATGTAAATAAGAAAAAGCATAGGACCTTTTATTTAATTAAAACCGGATATTTCAGAGATCTATAAATCTATAGAGTTTTTAAGAAACCTATAAAACAATGTTTTTTCAAAAGCTATAATGAAAAGCTGATTTTAATTTCAGTATTTATATTTAATAGCAGATTTGTTAGTGAGTATGAATGGGTTAAAGTTGCAAAAGGGAACTTAACAAGACTTTTATTAGCAGGAATTATTAAAGAATCAAAATGGCTTCGATTTCTCTTTTCACATATCCGCACCTTGACATTGGCGAGCTTGTCTTATCCACAGGAAAAGTGAATACCATTACCCAACCTGCCAAATACCCAATATTAAATATTTATATAACCATTTCCACATTACAGAATAAAGGTTGTCTCTAAAATTCATTTACTTCATGCCTATCCTTAACTAACAAAGAGAGATAAACATAAAAATATTGATTTTATAACAGGTAGGCTTATATTAACATGTGTGTATAACGGATGTGCTCTGTGGAACGACAAATCGGGGAGCCGAGTTCGAATTCCAGTTAAATTTATCGCGTTCACTTACCCACAAATACCCTTGGGAAAGGTATTAATCCGTCCCTTTCCTCTAATTATGGGTTAGATAATAGCACAGATTGTGTTCTAATTGCCTTGGTTGGCAACCAGTCTACCGCAGAAAGTAATGGTAACCTACTGCGGGATAATCTTTTGCCAGTCAGTCAAGTCTCTTTCGAGACATGATCGACCAAGCGTGTATCACATATGACACGTAACTGACTGACTGGATATAATAGTTGAGAAAAGAACAAAACTTCTACTGGGCGTAAATTAGGGGTTCAGTATTCTATTATCATGAAGTAATAAACTGATCCCCCACTAATAATACTTAATATAATAATGTAATATAATCTTTCTCTTCTCCTTCTAGCTATGAATCAAATAACAGGACAGATTGGGTTCTATAGCCTTGGCTGGGTGATCATCTTTCTTTCAATCCATTACTGACTAGGCAGAAACTTTTCCTGCTGTAGGTTGCCATTTCTTGTTGTGGTAGACTGGTTGCTAAATAAAGCAAACAAACCGTTCTGCAATTCAACCCATGGCTTGAATGAAACGAGATGGGTTAATACCTTTCCCAAGAGTTTTTTACGCGTGAGTGAATACAGCGAATTTAAATAGGATTCGAACTCGCCTCTCCGATTTTTCATTTCTAGCTGATATTAATTGCACCACAACACACACCAGGAAGCGTGCAAAGATAAAATATTAAAATATAGAATACAGCATGCGGTAAATTATCTCTTTGTAATGTACGCGTTATTTAGATAATGGAAATATTGAAAAAGCGAGCACATTTCAATAAACTTTCTTCATAAGAAAAATGATTGTTTTCTGCACGAAACAGAATCAACTATACAAAGTTCAAAATTATTAGGAGCCATCACGAATATTATATTTTTTTGTTCTTTGTTGGATAACAATTCCTTAAAAAGAAAAAGAAATGTTTATCTGTTATGCATGCTACGAATGGGCAATATATGTTACTTTCCCTCGCTACAAATTGGTTATCGATGATTTGACATAAACACGCGGACGTAACTCTTAGAAAAAGCCCACCTCATTACAATTGCTGAACACGTAAGGTATACACAAAATCATCTAACAGAGTAATTATTTTTCTTGCTTCTTTTTTTTGTGTTTCATCCACACTGGTCCCACACTAGTACCCTTATCACAAGAATTTACTCGTGCAAACAGACTGGCAAAAGGTCCCACCCTTTTACAATTAAATCTGCCAAACGCAGCCGAAAATTCTATTCCATCAGCTTCTTTTCTCGCACTTCCCACCTGTAGAACTCCCTTTCATATTCTTGCTTTCATGCCAACTACAACCTCCAGGAATTTAAATGCAATATCAATACCCATCTCTTATCCACTTAACCCTAGTTCTTTCTACATCACCCGGTATATCTTTTCCTTTCTCTCTACCTTTGCAACTGTCATCACACCTGTATTCCCATCCTTAATTCGCTTTCATATTCTTGCTTTCCTGACGCCTACAACCTCCAGGAATTTAAATGCAATATCAATACCCATCTCTTATCCACTTGACTCCAGTTCTTTCTACATCACCTTGTATATCTTTTCCTTTCTCTCCATCTTTGCAACTCTCATCACACCTGTATTCCCATCCTTAATTCGCTTCCATATTCTTGCTTTCCTGACGCCTACAACCTCCAGGAATTTAAATGCAATATCAATACCCATCTCTTATCCACTTGACTCCAGTTCTTTCTACATCACCTTGTATATCTTTTCCTTTCTCTCTACCTTTGCAACTGTCATCACACCTGTATTCCCATCCTTAATTCGCTTCCATATTCTTGCTTTCCTGACGCCTACAACCTCCAGGAATTTAAATGCAATATCAATACCCATCTCTTATCCACTTGACTCCAGTTCTTTCTACATCACCGTGTATATCTTTTCCTTTCTCTCTACCTTCGCAACTGTCATCACACCTGTATTCCCACCCTTCTCTTGCCCTTTTTCTGATACCCACTGTAACTGTTTCGTCTCTCTCTTCACTCTTCTTCTATCTAATATTTTACACTTATGTAGCCCCCTACGCATCAGTGGCGGTAACGCCTTTTTGGAGTGAAACGATTAAATAAAAGAAAGAAGATCTTGGTTGCCGACCAAGTCTACAGAACCCAATCTCTCCTATTATTTAACTCATAAGTGGAGGAAAGAAACGGATTAATACTTTTCCCAAGGTTACTCATGCCCATGCTATAAAAATTTACTCATGCAACCAACTGGCAACAAGGCACCACCCATTTACTGTGAGATCAACCAAATGCAGGCGATATTTCTACACTACCAGCTTCTTTACTCGCCCTTCCCGCCTGTGGAACGCTCTTCCATATACTTGCTTTCTTGACGGCTACAAACTTTAGGAATTTAAGTGCAATATCAATACCCATCTCTTATCCACTTGACTCCCGTTCTTTTTACGTAACTCCGTATATCTTGTCCTTTTCCTTTCTCTCTACCTTCGCGACTGTCTTTACACCTGTGTTCCCATCCTTCTGTTGCCGTTTTTCTGATACCCACTGTAACTGGTTCGTCTTTCTCTTCACTCTCCTCCGACACAGTGACCCTATTTTCCTAGGAGTAGATGCAGTTATGAATTGGATGGATATTTTAGCGGATAGAAGATAATTGTTAAACCTAGACTTGAACCCGTTAAGAAACATCTTCCTGAGAGTTAGTTCCACAAGTAGGGTTTCGCGGTAAGTACGAGTGGAACATACTTCACACTAATGGATCGCGGAGAGATTGTGGGTAGATTGCTATAATGTAAGGGGCATCGTGGATCCCAGCCGCGGAGGTTAGAACTGGCAGAACTAAAGAATGTAGTTCGTCCGAGCACTTTCCATGGAAGTAGCGATAGAGAAGTGTAACCTTAAGGACACTTGGCCCAGTGGATATAGACGTTGGTTAGTTCCAGTGACTTGACCCAAAGAGTTGTGAGTTCAATACCAGGCTACAGCAGCGGTGAACAAGTAACTTAGAGGGTTAGAGGGAGATAACTCATGACTGCCAAAAAGAGGCACTACTACGCAAGGAATAGAGCTCATATACCCCAGTGATTGTAATAAAGGATTCGGTTCGAAATTCCTAGCACTGAAGAAGGCCGGAGGATACAACGGCCGAAACGTCGTACAAATGGCAACAAAGATGAGGAGAATAGTCTGAATAATGCAAATACTGGAATGACGTTAATACAAAAATAATAGCGGAGTCAAGGAAAAACTGTCTTTTTGACACATTATTTTTTGGGATAGGCACAAATGTGAAAGTTCAATTATATTAGAGCGAATGATGAATGCGTAAATTTTTGTTCTTGGTTAGTCAACCTGTTTTTTTAAACTTCATATATATCTACAGTGTTTGCAGCAGAAATTTGACGTCTCGAAGAACGCTTTTTTTTTTTACATTTATTGCAGTTCACATTCAAAAACAGCTTTTTGATTGCAAGTCGATTAAACAATAAACGTACCACCGCAGTTCCAAATAACATACTTAGCGTGACTTTTGGTAAGAATGACATTTTGTTTCCTTTTTAAACTGAAAATGGATTGCGAAAATCAATTACACAGATTCGAGAAAGGAAAAATTCCCAAAGATTGCTGAAATAGTTAAAATATTACTCACAACAATGGAGCGAAATTTACTGGTGAAAATATGTGTTACTCTAGACAAAGCACAATCGCTTTTTCTCATATTAACCCCTTCGTTTGTTTAATTAACGAGTTCACGTTATTCGTACGAATTAGCCCAGTAAGTATAGCCGTTATCAGCGCAGATTTGCGTGTACAGATCAAATTCAAGCCAAGGTCGCGAAAATACTTTTGGAAGTCGTATAAACACGTCTTTTCTCACCCGCTAGCTAAGGATTAAATAGCACTGTAAACTGGGCTCTCTACCTTGAGTTGGCAACGAATCTTGAAAAAGTATAATTCTGAAATGAAAACCTGTTAGACATTGAGTTAAATCTATAATTTCTTTTTTATTCTGAAGTGCTAGTAGTAAAACTGAGGGATCATTTTGTATAACAGCATCAGTTGCAGAAAACGACATATTCTAAAAAAGGTTTTCAAGATCTACACTTCCAGGAACTGGAACTGGTTTCCTTAAAATTTAATTCACAAAAAAATTACATCTAATTATATATATATATATTTAGTATATCGAGGCAGCAAGTAATTTTCTAAACATATGCTATTAAATATAAGAGACAATGAATGTCTATTATGTTTAATCATGAGCCGTTCTAAACGTCGTATTTTTGCTTTAATTTCAGTTGAAAATAAAGACAAAAATTCTCCAACATTTGGATTATTATTTATTGGTTTTCTTCTAAGCTTTCGGCTCACATGAGCCATCTTCAGAGAGGTTGTTTAAACTGAAATATTATAAAATCCACCATCACCGACGATTTTATTTTGTGTTGACATAAAACTCCAAATGATCCATACATGCTTGATATGATTTCGTTTAAACTGTTAGCAATTCGTGGACAAGAGATCTAAGATACGCCAGATCACATGCCGGCTCCCCCTATGTAGATATGGGTCACAGGTTCCAATCCTACCGAATGACACATATTTTCAAAACAAAAAATTATCGTAAATAATCAGGCCTGTAGAAATAATTATATAATACTGTTTGGTTATAAATAGACTTTCTACTTAACCCTCTAGGGCCATTCGTATCATATTTGATACAGTATTTCCCTATAAGGAAACATTTGGTATTTCCCTATAAGGAAACATTTGGTATTCATTGACTGAGCAGTCAGTACTGCTTTCATTTGAAATTTATAAAATATTTCTCTTAAAAAATTTTTCAGGAAAATATTTCTTTCAAGGCTTGTTTTCATACTCTATCAAATATGATACGAATGGCCCTAGAGGGTTAAAGAAAGAAAGAAAGAAAGAAAGAAAGAAAGACAAGTGGAAGAAAATATAATTTAACCCTCTAGGGCCATTCGTATCATATTTGATACAGTATTTCCCTATAAGGAAACATTTGGTATTTCCCTATAAGGAAACATTTGGTATTCATTGACTGAGCAGTCAGTACTGCTTTCATTTGAAATTTATAAAATATTTCTCTTAAAAAAATTTTCAGGAAAATATTTCTTTCAAGGCTTGTTTTCATACTCTATCAAATATGATACGAATGGCCCTAGAGGGTTAAATACTAGTATCGATCAAAAAGAAAGTTTAAATCAATCATTTCAAAGTGTCAGTTGTTTAAAGACCAATTCGTTAATCTTCGTTAATTCCCGTATCATATTGACATTACGATACATTTCAGAGCAGATATGTTTATTACGATGAATCAAAAATTGTGTTATATAGGCTTGATCTGACTTCGTTTAGACTGTTGGTCATTCGTGGTCGAGAGATCTAAGATGCGTCAGATCAATTGGTGGAGATGTGGATAGGGGTCGCAGGTTCGAATCATGCCGAATGACACACATTTTCGTAAAACAAAATTATATAATCAGGCCGGTAGAAAATAAATATATATCAATTAATCAAGCCGGTAGAAATAAATATATAATAATGTTTGATAATAAACAGAATATCTACTTAAATACGAGTATCGATCAAAAATAATTTTCAAACAAAATCATTTCAAATTGTCGGTTGCTTATAACCAGTTTCGTTAATTTCCGTAACATGATGTTTATCGTAAATAATCAGGCCGGTAGAAATAAATATATAACACTGTTTGATTATAAACAGAATATCTACTTAAATACAAGAATCGATCAAAAATAATGTTTAAAGAAATAATTTCAAAAAGATGAAAGCATAAATTTCTTTAAATCTGTTACTAACTTAGGGGTAAATATGACACGATCTCCCAACCCTGATATTTAATTTGCTGGCACGTCGAAGTACGCGTCTTTGTATCGAAAGTCAACCATTGAGTGCTCACGCACACAAGTGTTCTTCCTGTGTGTTGCACGCAGAGACATAATAAACTAGAACTATATTTAGAATTTGAATGAATGTAGAATTTTCGACTTTTGCTTCGCGTTGCTTGTCACGATTCGATTTCGCTGCGAAAGAGTTTGTTTTATAACAACTGAATAGATATAAATCACATTTATTGCATCTAATTAGCCGTTCAAAATGGACGAATAGATTGCACTTCCCATCATTGAGTGAATTGATTATATTCATTTACTGGCCATATAAACATGCAAAGACGGACAGATTATGTTCATAAATAAGTGTAAATATTACTGAATCTCTGTATTTCAATTTGTTTAGATCTATCTATCTATCTATCTATCTATCTATCTATCTATCTATCTATCTATCTATAATTGGTCTCTTTTTTTTCTATCTATCTATCTATCTATCTATCTATCTATCTATCTATCTATAATTATTCTCTTTTTTATCTATCTATCTATCTATCTATCTATAATTAGTCTCTTTTTTATCTATCTATCTATCTATCTATCTATCTATCTATCTATCTATCTATCTATAATTAGTCTCTTTTTTTATCTATCTATCTATCTATCTATCTATCTATCTATCTATCTATCTATCTCAGTCTGTTCATATCTATCTATCTATCTATCTATCTATCTATCTATCTATCTATAATTAGTCTCTATCTTTTTTATCTATCTATCTATCTATCTATCTATCTATCTATCTATCTATCTATCTATAATTAGTCTTTTTTATCTTTTTTATCTATCTATCTATCTATCTATCTATCTATCTATCTATCTTATCTTTTTTTTATCTATAATTAGTCTTTTTTTTATCTATCTATCTATCTATCTATCTATCTATCTATCTATCTATCTATCTATAATTAGTCTCTTTTTTATCTATCTATCTATCTATCTATCTATCTATCTATCTATCTATCTATCTATCTATCTATCTGAGCTTAGATGTTTTCTTATTAGGTCATATGGATCGAGCATGTGAGCAATGATGGGGTGTTGGAAATAATGTAAACGAAAAGCAAATTAATACTGAGCATCAGGAAGAGTCAGCTGAAGTTCCTGGGACATGCAATGAGGAAGAAAGGCTTAAAGAACCTGATACTTACAGGCCATATAGATGGAAAAAGAGACAGGGGAAAGCAACGAAAGCATATTTGAAAGACCTAATCTGGTGGATGATGGAACGAGTGTTGCATGGTGTAACAGTAGAAGGCGTGCTAAGAGCTACCAGTTATAGGGAGACATGGAAAACCATAATCGCCTACGTCCTGAAGGGACAGAACACATAGAAGAAGAAGAAGAAGAAGAAGAAGAAGAAGAAGAAGAAGAAGAAGAAGAAGAAGAAGAAGAAGAAGAAGAAGAAGAAATGAACTTGTTTTATGTATATTGCCAATTCGGCAGGATTCGAACTTAGGGGAAGCTACCATGTGATCTGGCCACGTGGATCGCGATCGCAGGTTCGAATCCTGCCGAATGACACACATTTTCGTAATAAAAATATATCATAAATAATCAGGCTGGTAGATATAAACATATAATACTGTTTAATTAAAAAACAAAATATCTACCTTAATACGAGTATCGATCAAGAATAATATTCAAACAAAACTTTTAAAATTGTCGGTTGTTTATAACCAAGTTTCGTAAATCTTCGTTAATTTCCGTAACATGTTTACATTTGTTGACATTATGATACATTTCAGAGCAGATAGAGCTATTCCGATGAATCGAAAATTGTGTTATATAGGTTTGATTAAAACCTCGTTTTGACTGATGGTCATTCGTGGCCGAGACGTCTAAGACGTGCCAAATTAAGTTGTATAAATCCTATAAATATAAAAGAAGTCCTCATAATAATAAAAAGAAAAACAATATCTAACAATAAAAAAAAATCAGTTAAAAATTACATAATGTGCTGACCGGGTTTTGGCAATTAAAACAGGTTTATGTATCAGCAACCTACACATCATTCTCAGTAGCACAACCAAAATTCTTAAAAGGGGTTAGTATATATAAGAAGCGTTCTCAGAGGATTATCATTTCGATAGATTATGCATATTATGACTGATGTATCCCAAAAGAAATGTCTTGTTCTTCCTTAAGTAATAAACATGAAAACTAAAGAAAATACCTTGCCAGTTATTTTTCATTGAAACATATATTAGAGAAAGGGTTGCGCCTAAAATATTCATCTTTCACATGCTCACATTTCTATATGAATATAGATGATATTTGTGAATATAATTTGCATGGAATAAGTAATAATCGCCTGGATTATATAATTATTTTTGTTATAATCATATCGCCTCAAGCAAGACATTTTACTGCCACTGTTTTGCAGGGGGTTACATAGAAGGAAATTTCTGAGAAAGAATGACAAGTTATAGGGGGTGTCATGAAGTGGGTAAGAATAGGATGACTGTGGACATAAAGTGAGGCATCAATTTATATATTGGTTATAATATAAAATTGATCCTCCACTTTATATTTACATAATCATTTCTTGTCCGTTGATAAGCCATAGAAAACAAATCAATCAGTCAATGAAATACTGATTAGCTACACATGCATGTTTTTTAGATTTATTTACATTCTCTGGAATATAAATGTATAGAATTAGTTTTTATAATCGTATCGCCCCAAGCAAGGCATTTTACTGCCACTGTTGTGCAGAGGGTTTCATAGGAAGAAAGTTATGAGAAAGAGTGACAGGTTATAGAGGGTGTCAGGAAGTGGGTAAGAGAAGGATGAGAATACTAATAAGAGTGGAGTGGACGGAGAAAGAGCATGAGACAGAGGATGCAGGTTAGTGAGATAGGAAATGACTATTTACTTTACATTTAAATTCTTGGAGATTGTCGCTGTCGGGGAAGCAAGTAAACGGAAGGGAATTCCACAGGCGGGAAGTGAGAGAAAAAAGCTGTGGAGTAGAATTTACGTTTACATTTTTTTTAGTTTCAAAGTAAAATGGTTGGACCTAGCTGCTAATCTTGTGGCTAGAGTAAATTCATATATATGGGGCACCAGTGAGCTAAGTTCCTCGGAGTAGAAGCCGTGAAAGTATTTGTAGAAGAGACACAGAGAAGCCACTTTGCGCCGGTGAGAAAGTGACTGTATCTGAGCTGCCATATCGGGTTTATCACATTACAGATTCTCAGTTGGATGTTGTCAATGACATCTAGGTGAATAGCAAGAGCACCTAACCAGATATGGCAGCAGCGTTAAAAACACGGGCGAATGGTAGATTTATATATGTTCAGGATTGTGTCAGGTGGAAAAAAAACTTCCTGGCCCTACACAGAGAACCGACTTTGATTGATCACATTACAGATTCTCCGTTGGATTTTGTCAAGGACCTTTAGGTGCATAGCAGGAGCACCCGACCAAATATGGTAGCAGTATTCAATGCACGGGCGGATGGTAGATTTATATATCTGTAGGATTGTTTCATATTGTTTATTATATAAAACGAATCCTATCTATAGACAGATATTTAAATGAACAGGTATATAATTTTATAAAAACAAGAAAGGTATAGAAAGAAAAAAATGTGCGATGAAAAAATACATTTTTATCCATATAATCATTAAATCTTGCAGGTGATATTTTCCCGCCAAGATTTAATTTCTCCAACCTTTTTTTTTAACCTCGGTTTTCGCTTACACATTTCACTTGTTACATTACTTTGACGCTCTTCCAAGGAAACGTGCCAAAATCTTAGCATTTTATGCCTCAAGTTACAGACACAGTTTCGGACAGTTTTTTTTTTCTTTTCTTTTTGGCATGTGCGTCAATTACAAAGCATCAAGACATTTGTCGGTGGGTCAAACCAAAGAATTTTCGACTTTTGAAACGAGCCAAGAAATTAATAGAGCTACAGCCATTAATTACGAAATGAAGTTGTTACACAGCAGAAAGAATCATTTGTTTGAGAGATATTTCGAAAGTACAATAATTTTTAAAAACTAATTCATTCATTATTATAATATTAATGTATTTAGTTTTTATACAATGTATATTTATCTGTTGTAGCTGGCCACTCGTATCCGAGTATGTTTCTCTACTGGGGCAACTAGTCAATCCCTGTTGCGGACGCCTTCTCAGGCACATTTGTGTTTGTTCAACATCCACAGAGCCCACTTGTAGTTTATGTTGCAACTATGCTGAGCGGAACTAATTTTCAGTTTTTAGGAAAAAGCGCATTATCTACCGTAAACAACATTCTGTACAAGGCCAGAACGGTCACGTCATCGGTTACGATGACTTTTGACTTAGATCTAGCTCAACCATTGACGGCTTCCAGATAATTGCGTCTACTCAATTTAACTCCCTAGGCTTGGGTTAACATGTTTTGGGGCACTTTCAAGATAATATTACAGGTTGACTATTATTAATCTGGTATGATTCAATCCAGTAGGGTATTTGATAACTGATTTTACCAGATAGCTGATGGTTGCATTACAACTCACACTTACCTCAACAGCTAACCATTTACTCCTACCCGTAAATCAGCACATGTTGGTGAATAAAAGAACAAGTCAATTGAAAATCAAGTTCTAACTTATCTCAGTCATTTGAGTGTCTTACGTGATACACGCTGTAGGCGATCATGTCTCGAAAGAGACATGACTGACTGGGCAGAAGTTTATCCAGCAGTAGGTTGCTATTGCTTTCTGAGATAGGCTAGTTGCTAGCCTAGACTATAAAAACCAAGTCTGACCTGTTATTTAACCCATAACTGTAATCAACAGACGCATTAATACCTTCCTCAAGGTTATTTGTGTGTAAGTGAATGCAAGGAATTCAACTGGAATTCGAACTCGGCACCCTGATTTGTCGTTTTCCTGATGATCGGGATCGGAATCGCCACTCCGAGTTGATGACATCAAAAAGTCATCTCCCAGATGATCGGGATCAAAATCGCAACATTGGGCTGATGATATCAATAATTCATGTTCCTGACGATCGGTCGGAATCGGGATCTCAACTCCTGGCTGATGACATCAAGTAGTCAGCTTCTTGAAAATCGGGATCGGTGTCACCACACAGGGCTAATGATATTACTATATATATATATATATATATATATATATATATAAAGGTGTATGCGGTACATAAAGTGGTAGGATAACTCTCTAAGAGAGCTCTAAATATATATGTATATAAATAAATTTTTTTTTTTTATTTTTTTTTTTTTTTTAATCATTTCACCCCGAGCAAGGCAGAAACGCCACTGATGTGCAGGGGGTTACATAAATGTAGAAAGATTAATTAGAAAAGAGTGAGGAGTACAAGCTAGTTAGAAAGGAACAATAGAAAACTGAGAAAGCAGGTGCAATGACAGGTACATGGGCGGAGAGAAAGGGAAGGTTATACAGGGGAGGGGAGAGAGCTAGAGGCCAGTGGTTAGTAGGTGAGTATTAACTTTGCTTTTAAATTTCTGGAGGTCGTAGCCGTCAGGAAAGCAAGAATACGGGAGTGAGTTCCACAGGCGGGAAGTGCGAGAGAGGAAGCTGCAGGAGTAGAATTGTCGTCTGCGTTTGGCTAACCTGACTGTGAATGGGTGGGACCCAGTTGCCAGTCTGGTTGAACGGGTAAACACCTGTTGAGGAGGCATCAGTGACTTAAGCTCATCCGAGTAGAAGCCATGAAAGTATTTATAGAAGAGACAGAGGGAGGCCACATTTCGACGGTGGGAAAGTGGCTGCAGACGAATCGCCAGATCAGTACCTATCACATTACAGACTCTCCTTTGGAGCTTGTCAAGAACACTGAGGAGAACGGCAGGGGCACCTGACCATAAATGGCAGCAGTACTCCATGCACGGACGGATGGTTAGAGCAAATATAAGAAAAAATTAAGTCAGACACGTTATTGCATAGGAAATGGGAAGTATGGGCCTATTTCAGGTGAACCTTCATCAGCTTCAGTCTTTATTGTACATATATATATATATATATTGTTAAATTTTAACAATTTTGGCATGAGGTCGAAGGAAAAATGGGGAGAGGCTTTTCTAAACTTACTATTCTAAACCTAGCTGATCATATTCAAGACCCATTCGTCTATTGTAATTTACTCATTCATCAAAAGAACTCACCCATCGCCATTCAATCCAATATTTAACCACCTTTCTGCGAGTGTGGTTGATACAAGTCTCTTTGAGAGCAACATAGAGCGCTCCCACTAGCCTTAATTTTTTGACCGACCTTAAGTGGAACGAATATATCGGATCTATCGCTGTATCTATTGATAGGATAGTTGGGTCTATGTGTCGGACCAGAAAGTCTTTTTCTCGCCAGAATCCATCTTGCACATTTATAAATCTACCATTCGTCAGTGCATTAAATATTATTGCCATATCTGGTTGGTTGCCCCTGATATTCATCTCGAGTTTCTGGACAAATATATATATATATATATAACAAATCTAGAGGGAGAGATGGGTAAATTATCGCTATTTGCCTTGTAAAATTTTGCAAAGTAATAATAACAAAGGAACTATTCTATTTTCATTTAGAATTATCCAATTGGCAATAAATACTAAAAATAGTATGAAATACATCAGTTCTTTTGAAAAACTTCGGTGGTCTAATAATTATGGACGGTTCTGTATATATATATATATATATATATATATATACGCATCGCTCATTCAGTGAAATGAATTAGAGCGCTCTAGCTACTGGGCGCGTATAATGATATGCGCTAAAAAGTCTACCTACTTCCACCGAACGCCCATAGCCCAGGGGTAGAGTCGCCGACTGACGCCATTTCGGTCGGGTTTCAATCCTGGGTAAAAAAGCAATCGCAGTCTAACCCTAATGATTGACTGTGATACGGCGAAACAGATCTGTCTGCGGCTGACAATATATATTTATATATAACAAATGCGATGGGTAAATTATCGCTATTTGCCTTGTAAAATTTCACAAAGTAATAATAACAAAGGAAGCATTCTATTTTAATTTAGAATTATCCACTTGGCAATAAATACTAAAATAGTATGAAATACATTATTTCTTTTAAAAAACTGGGATGGCCTAATAATTATGGCCGGTAGTGTATATATTTCTGAATTAGTCCCTCTGTAAATCTCGAGATTTTAACGAAATTCAAAGAAGAGTTTGTGATGTAATCGATCCAGATTCTGGCGTCTCGACTTCAGTCTCTTTCCCACCATTGTGATATGGCTTACTTTTCTCTTCTCTATAAATATTTTCATGCCAACTGTTGTTATGAACTATTTTTTTCATGGTGTCTCGACTACATGGATTTAAGCGTAATACTAGATTGCCAATTAGGTCTCATTGTCATATTTTTCAATTAGCGAGATGCAAACGCCACTTCTTTTCTCGGACTCTCTTCTGATTTCTTGTTTCCCTGCCGTCTACAATCTTCAAAATATTCAATGCAACGTCAATCGCTGTCTGCTATTTTCCTCATGAGTTAAGTCCCATTCCTGATACAAGATTTCTAAGGCTTGTCAGTGTGTTTGTGCAGCGTTACGATTTTCGCACTCTCCCTTGGCGTAACATTCATCGAAGACAATGACCATAAGACAAGTAATCGACAGTTGAGACAGTTAAAAATTGATACAACCATGGATAATGCAATATTTTTCAAGGTCAAACAAATTTCATCATACACTCGAAAATAGATTCATATTACTCCACACCACTGCAAATAATCTCATCTAAAAAAAGCCTCAAAAAAACAAAAACGGATATCGATAACACCCTGTCACTCCAGATGCAGTAGCTTGCAATTACTTTCTACGGTAGGTTGGTTGTAAACGAAGACTATAAAACCAAATCTGACCTGCTATTAAATTCCTTTGTCTAAATCAGTCAGAATATTTTTCCAAACCAGGGCGACATTATTTTCTGCTGTGGTGTGCGTTCTGGTGCAGTATATATCGACTTGGAACGACAAACCGGGTTGCCGAGTTCGAATTCCAGTTGAATTCTTTGCATTCACTTACGCACAAATACCTTTGGGAAAGGTATTAATCCATCTCTTCCCTCCATTTAGGGGTTAAATAATAGGACAGATTGGGTTCTATAGCATTGGCTGGCAACCAACCTACTGTAGAAAGCAATGGCAACCTACTGCAGGATAATCTTCTGCTCAGTCAGTCATGTCTCGAAAGAGACATGATCGCCCAAGCGTGTTTCACGTATGGCACTTAACTGACTGACTGATTGCCAACTCGTCTACAGAACCTGCTACTTCACCCATAGCTGCAGGCGGATTAATTTCTTTTACTAATGATATTTACGCGTAAGTGAATGCAACGAATTCAACTGGAATTCGAACCCAACCTCTCTATTTTTCATTCCGAGCCGATATCCCTTGCACTACAACGCACGTTCTTGCTATTGCCTTTTCTTACTTCCTTTCATTAAAATTTTGCTATTGTCATTTTCTCTCTGTAACCTGAATCCTTGTAGCATTGACGCATTGCTTGGGGCATAACAATTAAATACCATTGCTTTATACTGTAAAAAAAAGGGTTTATGTAAATCCGAAGAAAAGACGAAAAAATTAACAAATTAGTTACTATAATTTAACCTTTGAATATACTAGTCTGCTATTATTTTATACAATATTCATACCAAACACACATTGCACATCTGACATGGCTCTCGTCAAGCAACTATCTAACGAACAGTGTATACAATTGATATGTTTATTCCCATTGTAAATTTGCGTTCTGTCAAGTGTGTGTCGGAACGCATTTGCTCGCGTGATGAAATGCGCATGCGCGCTTCATTTTGCGCATGCGCGCTTCATTTTGCGCATATTCCTAGCCACTTCCGTTTCAGTAGTCATGACTTCTCCGCTCGAGCGAACGTTCTATAACACGTCACGTTTTTGCCAACAGCTTCTAAAGTCTGCAAAGAAAAATAGCAAAAGCAGTAAGATAAAAATGAGAACGAAAAAATGTAAAAAAAAAACAAAAAAAAAAAACAACAAAACAAATAATGCGCATCGATTTAGAGATTTCAAGATGAATGGATATCGCGTCGAGAATATCAAACCAGCATTGAAGAGTCTTATTGCTATTTAAATTTGATCTTCTCTGTGCGCTGTGAAATAGTGTCCTTGTGGCAGACTTAGTTATAGTTAGTAATTATATGTAGGTCAAAGGGTCAAGCAATGTTTTTGTAACAGACAAATGTATTTGGATATTATTTTTTACAAAATCAGGAAATAGTAAACATATAACTAGTAAATTTTATTTTCGATATTCTTTCCTATTCTTCGGGTGGAGTTTAATATATATATATATATATATATATATATATATATAGAGAGAGAGAGAGAGAGAGAGAGAGATCTGCCTGGTTCGTCTTATTAGTTCATCGTGAGTGATTCCTTGAATATCCCACCGTATACTCAACAGGATCTTCTGTTGATGAAGTCCAACCTCGTTGTTCAGCAGGTTTGTTTTCTCGACTGATCCACTGACGACGACCGTTGACATTGTGACAAAGTATCTATTTTTCATCACCAGTAAGAAGACGGCACAAGAAGGAAACTCGAAGTTGACTCGCAACAATCGATAACTTGTTTGGCAGATCGTACTGGAATTGTTTTTAACAACTCAAACATTTCCAATTCGCGTAGGACTTTCGTATAACACGCATGAAATTGATAATTCGGTTCCTTAGTCTGATGGGCACAAATTGCTGTAACCTTTGAATTTGTTCCTTTTTTAGACAAACGTGTATTGTCTCATCGCATGGATTGAAACTACTAGTCTTGAAAATTGAAAAACTAACTTCTGCAATCTTTTGGTTAGCATATTTATATTCCTTAACTTATTTACTATTTCTTTTCTTTTTTGAAATTTTATTATTTTATTTATTTCTTATTTTACTTTCTTAAAATTATTATTTCAATTATTTACGAAAATTTAATATTTTATTTACATAAATTTACTTTTATTTAATTACTTAAATGCATCATATTTATTTTCTTAAATTCATAATTTTATTTATTCATTTATTTAAATTTATTATTTATGAAGTTTATTATTTTATAAATTTTCTTAAATTTTATTTATATATTTGAATTAATAATTTCATTTATTTTCTTAAAGTTAATACATTATTTATTCTCTTAAATTTATTTTATTCGTTTCCTTAAATTTATTCATTTATTGCTTTATTTTTAGTTTTCTTAAATTTATCATTATAGTGATTTATTTTCTTAAATATTATTTTTTATTTAGTTTCTTGAATTTATTACTATATTTATTCACTTAAATTTATTATTCTACTTAACAAATTAAATTTATTATTTATATACCTAAATTTAATATTTACGTATTTTTTAATTTATTATTTATTTATTTACTTTCTTAAATTTATTATTTTATGTATTTTCTTAAATTTATTACATTTTATTTATTTACTTAAATTTATAATATCACTTATTTAATTAAATTTAATAAGTGTTTTTTTTTAAAATATTTTAGTGATTTATTTACCCAAATTTATTATTTTATTCATTTTCTTAAATTTTATACTTTGTTTATTTTCTTAAATTTATTAATTAACTTATTTATTTACATAAAACTAATTATTTTATTCATTTCTTTTCTTAAATATCATTTAAATTATTTAATTTCTGAAATTTATTTTATGGATTTATTTTATAAAAAGTAGGATATTATATATTTATTTTCTTAAGTATTATTTTTTATTTATTTTCTTAAATTTATTTATTTACTTAAATTTATTTTTATTTATTCATTTTAAAAATTTATTTATATTTATCTACATATTTAAATTTATAATTTCATTTATTTATTTACTTTAATTTATTTTTATTTATTTTTTAAATTTCTAATTTTTTATATTTATTATTTTCTTTTTTTGCTTAAATTAATTTTTTATTTATTTACTTATGTTTATTATTTTATTTAATTATTTGCTTAAATTTTTTATTTTATTTAATTTTTAAATTTATTAATGTATTTTTAAGATTTATTATTTTATTTATTTATTTAATTAGCTTTATTCTTTCATTTATTTATTTTCCTTAATTTATTTTTTTGTAGTTATTTATTTAAATTTATTATTTTATTTATTTTCTGAAATTTATCTTTTATTTATTTAGTTACTGAAATTCATTATTATATTTATTTATTTACTAAAAATTTATAATGTTATTTATTAATTTTTTATTTATATTTTTATTTATTTCTTTTTAATTTTTTATTTATTTTGATATATTTAATTAAATTTATTATTGTATTTATTTATTTCGTAAAGTTTATGATTTTATTTATTTGTTTTCTTAAATTTATTTTTTATTCATGTAGGGGCGAAATCATTGTCGCCAAGTTGTTGTGGCTTTGTCAGGGCCCGGAAGTAAGACACGGAAACAAGAAGATAGCTTCAGTGTATTAGAATAACAGGACATATGTACAAATATTTTGTGTCAAGGCTCGTACCATGTGACATCCGGTCGCCCGGATATATATGAGACAATGTGCGCTTAACACGGGAGGTTGTCATGACCACGGACTTCGGGAAGTAACACCTACTACTGCGATTGACTGTAAATATTTTATATACGTCTTGGTTGTACAATTCTGTTCATAAAGTAGTTTATCTAGATTTCTCTGTGTATCTGTTCATTCCACGATACAACAAAATACGAGTGTTAATAATCAGCAAATAGAAGTGTCAGTACGAACGCTATAATTACACTGCGTCTCGACTGTTTCAAGACTGCCTCACAGCTGCTTCCCAATTGAGTACTCGGAAGTCATGAAGGTTATTATTTATTGACTGAGAAAGAATCCATTCTTATAGATAGGGCATCATCACAATTTATTCACTTAAATTTATTATTTTATATATTTTCTTAAATTAAAAGAAAAATAGCGGTGTCATGTGAAAACCGTCCCTTTGACACTCTGTCTTATTCCGGGGATGTTTGATAAAAAAAAGTGGAGTATATAATTCACTTCTAAGAGAAGCAAACATAACTTACGCACAACATGTTTCCATCTTCTTTGATTTGCCTTGTAATAATTGAGTCAATTCCTCCTTCTTTTGTGGATCGTTGCCTTTGTTTTAAGACACCATCTACCAACTCGAAAGTTGACTGGACGTAAAAGAAAACATCGCAATAAGTTTTAACAGAAAACAAAGGCGTAACAGTAAAAACAAGTTAGTATAAATCGCAAACATAGATACTTTTTTTTTAATCGTGTCACCCCAAGCAAGGCATTCCACTGCCACTATAGCGCAGGGGGTTACATAGAGGGATTGGGTATAGAAAATGTCAGAAGGAGGGTGATAGACGACTTATGATGTACATAGGAAGAGAGTTGGAGAGAGTGGGTGTGAGTTAATGTGTTAGGAGGTGTCTATTGACCTTACATTTAAACTCCTGGAGGTTGTAGCCGTCGGGGAAGCAAGCATGCGGTAGGGAATTCCACAGGCGTGAAGTGCGAGGAAAGAAGCTGTTGGAGTAGAAATTGCGGTTACATTTCATCGGTTTCACTGTAAAAGGGTGGGACCTAGTTGCCAATCTAGTATCTCGTGCAAATTCACATCTAGGGGGCATCAGTGATTTAAGTTCGTCAGAGCAGAAGCCATGAAAGTATTTATAGAAGAGGCACAGGGAAGCCACGTCACGCCGGTGAGAGAGATACTGCAGGCGGTCAGCCAAGTCAGTATCAATCACATTACAGATTCTTCGCTGTATTTTGTCCAGAACTCCGAGGAGAATAGAAGGGGCACCCGACCAGATGTGGCAGCAGTACTCAATACAGGGGCGGTGCGTGTTTTTATAACTGCTCTTGCAAGAGGGTGCTGTATTAGATTCTATTCTATGTACCCTTTAGATGTTTACGCGATCATTGCTCTCCATAGCTTTCTCTCCTGTATACTTCTTAATGAAACTTTTGTTATCATTCCTAAACCAAGAATGTGTTAACGATTCTTTCTGAAAGAGTCTATCAAGCTTTAAATAAGAATAGTTGTGGTGGATAGAAAATTAAGAATTAAAAGCAACCTCCTTTTTCACTTTTACAATAATTCACAATGACGTATGAAATCCCGATTTTGCCAAATAAAAAGAGTATTGATCACGAGCTTAGAGAAAAGTCGAAACCGGATTTCACGAATAGATATTAAATTGATTTTCTGACCAATAGAAGCGATTTGTAAGACTTAAAAAGACTTAGCTATTCAGTGTGAAAAATCTAACGGACTATAAAGGTTTTGATCAGATCCGGTCCAGACAGTCAGATGGGAGCAGAGAGAGAGAGAGAGAGACACACACACACACACACACACACACACACACACACACACACACACACACACACACAACGGGAGAAACTTCAAGTTGACCCGGCCATACAATTGATCTCTTTCTCCTTCTTTCTTGTGTGCTCATTCCTTTTACTTCTTCTCCATCCAAGGACATTCCTACTATTCCTAGGAGACTATTTTGATAAAACATTCTGAATAGATGTATTTTTAAAATTCTATATTATATATTTTAATATATACATACATAGATACGTACGCATAAACGCATTCTCAACAATCCTACTCAACGATAACATACATATTCACAAACTACCATGAACCCTTGATACTCTTAACCTTCTCTATGAACATTAATTTCTACCAATTCTTGTTATTTCTTTCTTTTAATCAATTTCTATTTTAACATGAAAAATGCATATTTTATTCTTTCACTATTCCACACATATTCAACGATCTCAAACCTTTTGCTGCCAACCAATATTCTGATATTAACCTTCTGATAATTCTGCATAAAACTTGTAGGTAGTAGGGAATTTGGTTATGTATGACAAAAGGCCAAATTAATAAACATTAACTATCTCCCTATAGCTCCACAGTAAAGCTTGAGGTTTTGCTTTCGATATCTCCAATACATTTGACAGTGTTTGCTATAACTGGTCTACTTCACGAGCTGAAAAGGATTTCTGGCCGAATATTTTAACTGATTTAGTTTTTCTTATCAAATGCCGAAGTAAAATTTATTCTGAATGGCAACTCTTCTAGATCTTTTTGAATAATTTCAGGAATTCTCTAGTTATCTATCCTTGTAGATTCTTTCTCTATGTGCCCTGTCCTTTCAAGACGCAAGCGATCATGGCTTTCCACGTCTTCCTTTCCTTGGTAGCTCTTAGCACGTCATCTGTTGCACGATGCAACCCTCGTTCCATCATCCACCTGATTAGGTCCTTCAAATATGTTATCCGCTGCTTTATCCTGCCTCTTTTCCCCTCCTATCTGGCCTGTTATTATCAAGTTCTCCAAGCCCACCTTCCTCATTGCATGTCCCAGGAACTTCAGCTGTCTCTTCCTGATGCTCAGTATTAATTTCCTTTTCGTTTCCATCATTTCCAAAACCTCATCATTATTCACATGCTCGGTCCATAATATCCGCAGCTTCTCTTCCCCACTCTAGTCTCTTCTTCTTATTGGTTGCTCAATGTAAAGGCTTCCTGGCTACCTTGTAAAAATTTTCGAAGTAATAATAACAAAAGGACCATTTTATTTTCATTTAGAATTATCCACTTGGCAATAAATACTAAAAATAGTATGAAATACATCATTTCGTTTGAAAAGGCTGGAGTGGTTTAATAATTATGCCCGGTAGTATATATATATATATATATATATATATATATATATGTGTTCAGGATGCGATGGGTAAATTGTCGCTATTTGTCTTGTAATATTTTGCAAAGTAATAATAACAAAAAAAAACATTATATTTTCATTTAAAATTATCCACTTGGCAATAAATAGTATAAATAGTATGAAATACATCATTTTGTTTGAAAAGGCTGGAGTGGTTTAATAATTATGGCCGGTAGTATATATATATATATATATATATATATATATATATATATATATATATATATATGTTCAGGATGCGATGGGTAAATTGTCGCTATTTGTCTTGTAATATTTTGCAAATTAATAATAACAAAAAAAAAATTCTATTTTCATTTAAAATTATCCACTTGGCAATAAATGCTAAAAAATATTATGAAATATATAACTATTTTTAAAAACTGGGGTGGCTTAATTATTATGGCCGGTAGTGTAGGTCGAAGAATACAGTCCTGGAATGTAGAAGAGTGACCGTTCAAGATAACATTCAATTCGTGATTTGATAAGAAAGCGTTAATTACATGAAAAAAAAATAGTCCATATACACCATAAATTGCAATTAGTGAAAAAGATCAGCATGCCAAATATCTTCGAGGTATCCAAATCCCGGGCTTCACCATTCTTATCTGAAGCTGGATAGACTGTTTCAGCGATAAACATTAATGCATCAGTAGTGGACTCAGAGAAGCGAAAGACATATTGCTTTTCTGAACAAAGACAATTATTTATTATTTTTAGTTGTTTAAAGTAATTATGTAAGACATTAAATATATATTCAATAAGCATTTATATAAAACATTATTTAAAATCTAATTTTCGTTTGCTTTTCTATCTTTTCTAGTAAGAGGTCATTACTTTCCAAACATTCTAATATTTAATTAAATCTAACTTCCATTTCCTTTTCTATTTTTCTGATAAAAAGTTATTACTTTTTAAACGCTCTAATATTCAATGAACTTTAACATCCATTCTCTTTTACAACTTTTCCGATAAAACGGCATTACTTTTCAAACACACAAAGAGAAAGGACATTTATTTTATATCATCGTATTGACAAACAATGAGAAAAGACTGATATGAGGAGAATATTTTTTTAAAATTTTGAGCAGATGTACTTTTAAAATTCTATATTATATATTTTTTAATTAAAATTTGTGGTATTTCCGAATATATTGCGAAATAGTTTTAATTTATTTTTTTGTTTAATTATTTCACCCCGAGCAAGGCGGAAATGCCACTGATGTGCAGGGGGCTACATAATTGTAAAAAGATTAATTAGAAAAGAGTGAGGAGTACAAACTAGTTAGAAAGGAACAATAGAAAGCTGAGAAAGCAGGTGCGATGACAGATACATAGGTGGAGAGAAAGGGAAGGTTATACAGGGGTGGGGAGAGAGCTAGAGTCCAGTGGTTAGTAGATGAGTATTGACTTTGCATTTAAATTTCTGGAGGTCGTAGCCGTCAGGAAAGCAAGAATACGGGAGTGAGTTCCACAGGCGGGATGTGCAAGAAGCTGCAGGAGTAGAATTGTCGTCTGCATTTGGCTAACCTGACTGTAAATGGGTACTTATAATTCAAAATATAAATTAGATACTGTTAAGAAAGTTTTTTTAATTGAATTCCAGACATTAAGTGTCTACGTAATTATCTTCAAGATTAAGAGACCAGTAAATCATGTTCTGCAAACGTTTATTAAAAAAAGACTCAACTTATTATAAAGAAGAAAAGAAACGTTAATCGAAAAAGTTATTTAATTCAGTGATCTACAGGTACTGGACGAATCTAAATATCCTGTTCTTTCTTCACACATGATGTTCTGTTTAATAATCATGCACATATATAAATGTACCATCCGCCCGTGGTTTGAATACTGCCAATATATCTGGTCGGGTGCTCCTGCTATCTGCCTAGGTGTCCTTGACAAAATCCAACGGAGAATCTGTAATGTGATCGATCCCGACATAGCATTTGCCCGTGCATTGAAGACTGCTGCTATATCTGGTCGGGTACTCCTGCTATCTGCCTAGGTGCCCTTGACAAAATCCAACGGAGAATCTGTAATGTGATCGATCCCGACATAGCATTTGCCCGTGCATTAAAGACTGCTGCTATATCTGGTCGGGTACTCTTGCTATCTGCCTAGGTGTCCTTGACAAAATCCAACGGAGAATCTGTAATGTGATCGATCCCGACATAGCATTTGCCCGTGCATTGAAGACTGCTGCTATATCTGGTCGGGTACTCCTGCTATCTGCCTAGGTGTCCTTGACAAAATCCAACGGAGAATCTGTAATGTGATCGATCCCGACATAGCATTTGCCCGTGCATTGAAGACTGCTGCTATATCTGGTCGGGTACTCCTGCTATCCGCCTAGGTGTCCTTGACAAAATCCAACGGAGAATCTGTAATGTGATCGATCCCGACATAGCATTTGCCCGTGC
>JBBBDQ010000656.1:3705000-3750000 GCA_037127315.1 Ascarosepion bandense
CAGAAGGTAGCTGAAGAGAGTGACAAGAAAGGACTATAAATAAACTGCAAGAAAACCGAATGCATGGTCATCAGTAAAAGGGGCATCCCAATATGCCAAATACAGGTCGGATATACTAGGGTCAAGGAGGTGCAAAGATTTAAAAACCTGGGAAGTGTTATAACAGAAGGCGGAAAGTGCGACACAGAGATCCGAAGGCGAATTGGCATGGCGAAGGAAGCATTCCTGAAGTTGAGAAGTTGAGTAAAGTTTTAAGAAACCGGACAATTTTGCTAGAAACAAAAAGAGAGTACTGGATTGCTATGTGATGTTAGTTCTTCAGAATAGCAGTGGAATGCTGGACAATATCATCAAAGATGAAGGAAAAACTTGAAGCAATTGAAATGTGGTTCTACAGAAGCATGCTGCGAATATCATGGGTTGAGCCTGTGTGCAATGATGAGGTTGTGGAAATAATGGAATCGAAAAGAAAATTAATACTGAGCTTCAGGAAGCAACAGCTAAAGTTCCTGGGACATGCAATGAGGAAGGAGGGCTTGGAGAATCTGATACTAACAGACTAGATAGAGAGGAAAAGAGACAGGGGAAAGCAGCGAATAGCATATTTGAAGGACCTAATCAGGTGGATAATGGAACGAGGGTTGCGTGGTGTAACAGGAGAAGGCATGCTAAGAACCACCAGGGATGGGAGACGTGGAAAGCCACAATCGCCTACGTTCTGAAGGGACAAGGAACATAGAAGAAGAAGCATAAGAAGAACTGATTTGCACATATTGTTCATCTGTGCATATAACAATACTCCTTGCCTTGTGCTTTATTAAACGGAACAGCAAAGAAAAAATTAAACTAGTTATAACATTAAAGAAAGGCAAGAATATTCCATAAAAATACTTTTTAAAATAATATATCACCAAGGTAATGTTTATATTACAATCCGCCAGGTCTCTAGACTTATAAAATCTCTTGACTCTAAGAAGGGCACCTGTTCAGACACAACCATGGCAAATATAAACCCAGATCCTCGCAAAGTTATTTACTTTATGTCCAGTAGAAGCCTTAATCATGTTTCAGCTATTACATTCAATCATTTAAGTGCCATACGTGATACACGTTTTGGGCGATCATGTCTCGAAAGAGACATGACTGACGAGGCAGAATATTATCCCGCAGTGTGTTGCCATTGCTTTTTGTGGTAGACTGGTTGCCAACCAAGGCTATAAAACCCAAGCTGTCCTTTTATTTGATTCATAGCTAAAGAGAAAAGAGATAGATTATATTATATTATTATATGAGAGTTATTCAATAAATAAGGTGAATTTTTCAGTATAAGGATTTCTAATACAGACAGAAGCTTACTTTTTTTTCCTTTACTTTATTTTTAAAGGAATTTAATTTTTTTGCAAATTGAAAAAAAAACAAAAAAACTTTGAGAGTTTTGGAGATTAACAAAAATGGCCGACCAAGAAGCATGCTCCAGGATTGAACAGATATCAGTTGTCAAGTTTTTGGTTGCTGAAGGGTGAAAACCAGTTGAAATTCATAAGAGAATGTCAACTGTGTATGGTGCCACATGTTTCAGCCAAAAAATGTCTACAAGTGGACTAAATTGTTCAAAGAGGGACGGAGCAGTATTGAGGATGAAGACAGGCCTGGGAGGCCTACAGAAGTGTGGTCTCCTGATGTGATCGAAACAGTCAATGACCTCATTCAGTTTGATAGAAGGGTGACAGTAGATGAAATTGCAAGGACTTTAAGTCTATCTGTTGGGACAGCACATAAAACTGTCCATGATGACCATGCCTACTCGAAAGTCAACTCAAACAGCAGCCCAAACGGTGCAGACCATCAACGATGTATGCTGGGAACTGCTCCCTCATACCCCTTACAGTCCAGACCTTGCCCCTTCAGACTTTCACCTGTTTGGTCCCTTGAAAGCATTCACGAGAGGCACGAAGTTTAAAAGTGACGATGAAGTCAAAAGTGCTGTGAGCGATTTTGACGCTGAGGGAATACGGAAGCTTGTGCAAAGATGGGAAAAGTGTGTGACACTGCTGGGAGACTCAGTCAGTCAGCTAAGTTCCATGGGCGATCATGTCTCGAAAGAGACATGACTGACAGGCCAGAAGATTATCCCGCAGCAGGTTGCCATTACTTTCTGCGGTAGTCTGGTTGACGACCAAGGCTATAGAACCCAATCTGTCCTGTTATTTAACCCATAACTGGAGGGAAGAGACGGATTAATACCATTCCCAAGGTTATTTGCCCGTAAGTGAATGCAATGAATTCAACTGGAATTCGAACTCGGTTCCCCGATTTGTCGTTCCGAGCCGATATCCAATGCACCACAACGCACATCCGCTAGACTACGTTGAAAAAAAAACAAAAAACTTTTATCTGTATTAGATGTCCTTATACCGAAACATTCACCTTATTTATTGAATGACCTTCGTATTAAGTATAATTAATGGGGGATCAGTTTAGTATTTCATAACAATAGAAAACCGATCCCCCATTTTATGCCCAGTAGAAGTTTTGATTGTTCTCAACTATTATATTCAGTTAAGTGCCATACCTGATACACACTTGGACGATTACGTCTCGGAAGAGACATGACTGGGCAAAAAATTATCCCGCAGAAGGTTGCTATTACTTTCTGCAGTAGACTAGTTGCCAGCAAAGGGGGACCCTGTCTGTTCTGTTATTTAGCCCATAACCAGAGGGAAAAGACGAATTAATATCTTTCCTAAGGGTATTTGTGCGTAAGTGAATGCAAGAAATTCAAAAGGAATTCGAACTCGGCTCCTCGATTTCTCGTTTCAAACTCATATCCACTGCACCACAACGCAAAAATACACAAAATTAAAAATAGGCGTAAGATAAGGATTTGTTTTCTCTCCGGATTTGTTTAATCTTATCGACGAAGAAAGCTTAAGAGATCTCGAAGTCCTATCAGAATTTAGTATTAGTGGGCACAATGTTAACAACAATAGATTTGAAATTGATACAGTGTTGCCGATAGACACAGAAAGAAAACTGCAGGATCCCATGGAAAAGGTAGCAAATTAAATTTGAAAGAAAGGACAAACCATTAATTGCATAAAGACAGTATAAATCGCCAGGAAGAATGTTTTTTACTTGAATACAACGGACTGATAAGTTTCAAGAAAAAAACTATTTATTTATACATTTAAAATCGTTTATTTATTATAAGGCCGTTTTTTTTTTTCTGATTTCATTTGAATCTAACCGAATTTATTTCAGTAAAAATAAGCAGTTGCTTTAGGAATTACGAAAGAACTGTTAGAATAAATCAGGCTTCCCGATAAACTAGTTTTATTTTTTTCTCTGTGTTGCTACGCATTTTCATCCGCACTGACGTGACGTTGAGTTTGTCGCGGATAAGAAATTAATTTAGATCAACACTCTTCACTTTTACAAAAATTCACAACGACCTGTGAACTCCTGGTTTTCCCAAATAGAAAAAGGATTGACCATCTGCTTAACGAAAAAGTCGAAACCAGATTTCGCAAGTAGGTGTTAAAATGATTTTTGACCAATGGCAGCGACTTGCACTATTTGGAAGGACTTGGCGATCCTGTGTGAAATTCAAAAGGACTATATAAATGACCTCGGCGTCAGTCAAAAGTCAGACAAATGGGATCCGAGTGACGAAACAACCAGCATATAACGGCAACTCCAAATCGACCCGGAGATAAGGTCAGGTCGCACCTTGTTCTCTTTCTCCTTATCTTTCTCAACAATTACTGCTAAAACATTTTCTACGAACTCTTGATACCTTCATTTTCTTACTGAACATTTCTACAAATTCTTGTTATTTCTTATAATAAATTTCTATTTCAACATTCAAAATAGATATTCCATTATTCTACATTAATGCACATATTCCATCCTGCCGACAACCAACCTTCTGATGCTATATTCTGCATAAAATCCTGTAAGCTGTAGGGAGTTTAGTTAAGTATGACACAAGGATGAACAAAAAAAATTAACCAGCTCCCTATACTTAAAGTTTACCATACTTCCTCTCCGTTACATGTATCGGTAGCTGACTATGGTTGGAAGAATGCACACACACACACACACACACACACACACACACACACACACGCACACACACGCACAACTTTTCTCTCTTTGCCGACTTTGACATTGAGATCTCCTATGATGATCATGATATCTTGGGATTTGCTTTGATTTTAGTGTTAATATTTCTTGAGATTTACAACTGGCTTTTCAATAACAGTAATATAAAACAGTTTATACCGGATAATAAATTAATTAAATCAACTCTCTTCACTTTTACAAAAATTCACAACTATGTGTGAAATTCTGATTTTCCCAAATAGAAAGATGATTGACCATCCGCTTAACGAAAAAGTCGAAACCAGATTTCGCAAGTAGGTGTTAGAATGATTTTTGACCAATGGCAGCGACTTGTAAGACTTGGAAGGACTTGGCGATCTAGTGTGGAATTGGAATTCAAAAGGTCAATATAAATGACCTAGGCGTCAGTCAAGAGACAGATGGGAGCCGAAAGACGAAAGAACTAAAATGTAACCAACGTCAAATCTACCCGAAGATAAGGTCAGGTCGCACCTTGTTCTCTTTCTCTTTCTTAACTCTTTAAACAATTACTACTCTGAACATTTTGTGCGAACTTTTGATACCCTTAACTTTCTCATTAAACATTAATTTCTACGAATTCTTTTTATTCCTTCTTTTAATAAATTTCTAATTTAACATTTAAAATGTATATTTTATTATTCCACACTTCTACACTAATCCACACATTCCAACTGTCTACCAACCTTCTGATAACGATGAAAAACCTTCTGATGATAATTCTGCATAAAACTTGTAAGCTGTAGGGAGTTCGGTTAAGTCTGACACAAGGTCGAATAAAAAAAAAACTTTAACCGGTTCACTACGCTACAAGTTTAATTCTGATGAAGATTAATTTTGCTCAGATGCCAAGTTTTACTCGCTTTTCTTTATGGATCATAGTTACAATAGCTTATATTATTAGACGTTTCCTATCTGGAGACAGAACTTCAAAAGAAACAGTTTACGTAAACGCTTCGTTTAAGTTAGTTAATTGCCATACGTGATACACGTTTTAGCGATCATGTCTCAAAAGAGACGTCACTGAATGGGCAGAAAATTTTCTCGCAGTAGGCTGTCATTACTTTCGTCGGTAGACTGATTCAAACTAAGGTTACAGAACCCAGTGTGTACTGCTATTTAACCATAGATGGAGGAAGAAGAGACGGATTAATCCCTTTCCCAAGGGTATTTGCGCGTGAGTGAATTAATGAATTAATTTTTGTTTTTCTTTCTCAGCTACAAATTGGAGATATAAAGATTAAAAACGAATAAGGATTTGAGCAAACATGTATCTTCCTGCTTGAAAAACGAAAAAAAAAAAAAACAAAAAAAAAAACAAAAAAAAACAAAAACAAAAAAAACAAAACAAAACAAAAAATAAAACCGTAGTATTGAAAGAAGGATTTTTCACTTGACACTGCTAATATTTTAACTATCCCCTCTTCTCTGCAATGTTTATTTTTTTCAAAAGCGATGACTAGAATAAATAAATCTAAACTTATATAATAAATCGAACTTTGTGTGTGTCCGTCAGTTACCTATAGACTCCGAAACGGCTGAACTGATTTTCTTGAAAATTTACAGTTGTACTATAAACGTCTGCGAGTGTTCTTAGCTAAGGTTTTGTGTCGAGGTACCCCCGATAAATATCGAAAATCGATAATCGACAAAATCTGGTTATAGAAGGAGTGGTCCGATGTTAATCAAATTTGATACACTCGTAGACAAAGACAAGAGAAACGATATTCAGAAGTTTCAAGGTTGCAGTTCTTACAATAGTGCAGAACATCGATAATATATATATATAAAAGGCAATATGTTTGTATGTGTGTCTGTTTATCTGCTTGTATGTCTGTATTTTTTCAGCCTTTTTATTTTAAATTTTTGCTTCGGATTTGGCTCTAAGTAGGTAAAATTGTAGTTCTTAGTCTCAGCCATGATACCATTTACTCAGAGGACTTATTTAGCCTTCAAAATTCAGTTTACGACGAAAAAACTTATTTGATATCGATACCAGGAAATCAAAATTTGACTTACATCCATTCATTTTTCTTTCAGTCTACGGTTTCGCTTTAACGGGAAACAACTATTGCTTTTTGTCTTTCGTGCCAACGTCCAAAGAGCCTGAGCTTCAGGACCATGGATTGATTTTAAAGCTTTCATTACACCCGAGCAACGCCGGGCTATACTGCTAGTAAAATGTAAACATATGAAACTGAATTTAAACATTGTTTTCGTTCTTGAGAGTGGGCAACAAAAATATTAAGCACTGCTTAGATTGTTTATTTACAAAAATAATTTTATATTTATAACATTCTAAAACTTTATACAATTAAAACTAATAGGATTCAATATTTATTATTTACCAATTTATAATGAAATAAATATGAAAACAATTTTTATTCATAAAATCGTAAACATTTACTAAATCATTAAAATACGTGAAATTAGTATGAAAAAATCCTTATTTTATTAAGTTCGAATCATTTGGTCGATGCGCAGTGTAATGGATATGAGCTTGAAATGAGAAATCAGATAGGCCGAGTTCGAAATTTAGTCGGGTTCGTTGTATACTCTTGGGAAAGGCATGAATCCATCTCTCCTTTTCCATTGGCTGAAAAGTAGGGTATAATGGGTCATATATAATTTGTAACAGGAGAAAGCGTGCTAAGAGTCACCAGCATAAAATTTTTTTCTGAATGTGTGCTTAAGTGTTAAGTTTTCTTCAAGTCAGACGAAATGTATGTTGAAGAAAAGAAAAGTTTATGTTTCACTGTGAGTGTGTACGACTGCAGTAGGTGAACAGATTTGGTCCTGAGTCAGATGAAAATGGCGTCTTTGTTACTCTTTCTGTTTTTGTTCCCGAAATTAGTACGGTGTGAAAGAATGAGAAAATGCCGGTCGTCTGAACTTGGTGTAAGTCAGACGACTTGTAGCTTTCTGTGATGTTCTTTCTTTCTTTAATGACAGAAGATGAAGAAGGAGAAAGTGAGACTAAGAAAAAAAAACATGTCGCCAAGATAAAACGCACGGTTAACGACTTGTGACTTTATGATGTTTTTACTTTGCCAACAGTCAGTCAGTTAAGTGCCATACGTGAAACACGCTTGGACGATCATGTCTCGAAAGAGACATGACTGAAGGGGCAGAAGATTATCCCGCAGTAGCTTGCATTTGCGTTATGCGGTGGACTTGTTTGCCAACCAAGGCTATAGAACTCAATATGTCCTGTTATTTGATTCATAGCTAGAGGGAGAAAACATAGATTATATTACATTATTATATTAAGTATAATTAGTGGGGGATCAGTTTATTACTTCATAACAATAAGAAACCGATCCCTCATTTTATGCCCAGTATAAGTTTTGATTGTTCTCAACTATTATATTCAGTCAGTCAGTTAAGTGCCATACATGATACACGCTTAGGCGATCATGTCTCGAAAGAGATATGACTGACTGGGCAGATGATTATCCCGCAGTAGGTTGCCATTGCTTTCTGCGGTAGACTGGTTGCCAGCCAAGGCTATAGAACCCAATCTGTCCTGTTATTTAGGAAGGAAGAGCCTGATTAATACCTTTCCCAAAGGTATTTGTGCGTACTTGAATGCAATGAATTCAGCTGGAATTCGAAGGGAATCAATGAATACTGCGCGAAAGTGAAGATGAGAGAGTGAGAAAATGCACGCCGTCTTGGCGTCCAGTTAGACGTCCGGTGTCTCTCTGAAGAGAAAAAGGGGGAAAAAAATCACGCGTATTTATGTTTGTGGAAAACAGAGTCGGATCATTTATTTCTGAGATGAGTAATTTTCAATAATCTTGGAATTATTTCGAACTTTTGCTCTCATTTTGGTTGATATAGATGTTATAATAGACACAACGTTTCGACCAAATACCCTCTGGTCATCATCAGGTGTTCATAGATTGGCTGATATCTTACATAAAAGAACAATATGAATAACCGAACCCCATATCAAAGAAGAATAACTGATTTCACATGATATTTCTCAATAATCAATGATATAATCCATATCAGCTAAAGTATATATGCTTTTTACTAGCTCATGAAAAGGTGTAGGTGTGTGTAAGCTCGGATTTTCTGTGCAATCAAATCTTGCAAAATCCGACAATATAAAAAGTAATTTAGCCATGTGTTACAAGGATGCATTTATATATAAAGATAATATTAATAATGTATAAAAGTTTTAGTATGGGATTCTATTGAGTCCTACTGGTTATTACAAAAAAGTTTAATTCATGAAGTAGTTGTTAAATAGAGAAACTAGCAATAGAAGGTTTTGGAAGATTGTAGAATGTTCAAGTAAAATTGAGAGAATTCTAAATAATTTTCGTAATATGCAAGTTAGGTGTTAGCCCCTATAAAAATAAGTTTTGGGAAGAGAGTAGTCAGCTGTTAATAGGATTTGCTGACATTATCAACTCCGGCCCGATTCGTGGATTTGTGCATCCAACCGAAAGAATATCGAAGAAAAGTTGCAGACCAACTAAAACCTGAAAGAGAACCTCATGGAACTAAAAGGGTAAATAGAAATTTTTGACTCTTTTATTGACCCAACTTAAAATTATTCTTTATATACACATTTAAGGATTTCCAAAAGGTATAGCACTTAAACTCCTTCGCTAACTTAACCGGGTAAAGATAGTGACTCTTCCTTCTCCTGCGTAAAAGCTTGTCTGCCAGTAGTAAACTTTACGTTTCTGTTTTGAATGCAAAAAATTGTAAATTTTGTATATATATATCATTTTGTGTTTATCGTAAATTAAATATTTGTATGTGATTTAACTCTGAGTTTTGGTCAATCATTTTTTTTTCTTTTGTTACACTTAACACGTAACACATGGAAGACTGTTCTTTGTCGATCTAACATTAGTCTTCAGTAAATAAAATAAAATAAAATACTAGTCAGTATTGCTAGGAAGTTGTGGAGATCTATTATCAACCAATTATTGAAAGAACACTGTGCATAAAAGGTAATCGATAAACCTGTTAATAAAATATGATAACATATATAAGCAATAATTAACCATAGAATATAATTCATTTGTAGATCTAGAATTAGGCATTTTTGCAAACAAAAATCTACTAAACAGAATAGGAAATTGTGGAAAGCCATGATCGCACCTTTCCTGAAAAGACACGGCACATAAAAGATGGCTTCCGGGTAGTCTATTAATAAAATGCTTTATGCAAGCAATAATTTTAAAAAGATAGAAGAAACTTCATTTGTAGACCTATCACTTGACTTTGACAGACAAAAAATATACTAAATAGTACAAAAAATTGTGGAAAGCCATGATTACCCAATTCTTGAAAGAGTTCACACATGAAAGATTTCATATTGGTCTGTTAATAAAATACTATATATAAGTAATAATTAAACCATGGAAGAAGTTTCATATATATATATATATATATATATATATATATATATATATATATATATATGAAACTTCTTCCATGTAAGCATGTTACGGAAATTAACGAATTTTTAACGAAACTTGGTTATAAACAACCGACAATTTGTAATGAATTATTTTGAACATTATTTTTACCGATACTTCGTATTTAAGTAGATATTCTTTTTAATTAAACAGTATTTTATATTTATATCTACCGTCCTGATTATTTACGATAAATTTTTATTACGAAAATGTGTGCTATCCAGCAGGATTCGAACCTATATAAATATATAAATATATATTTAATCGTTTCACCCCAAGCAAGGCATTCCACTGCCACTATTGCGCTTGGGGCTACATAGGGGAAGGTAAATAGAAAGAGTGGTTAGATATAGGAAATGTCAGAAGGGGGGTAATAGGTAGTTGGGAGGATGGGAAGAGTGTTTGAAAGAATGGAAGCGAGTTATTGTGTTAGGAGGTGTCTATTGATCCTTACATTTAAACTCCTGGAGATTGTAGCCGTCGGGGAAGCAGTCATGTGGAAGGGAATTCCACAGTCGGGAAGTACGAGAAAAGAAACTATTGGAGTAGAAGTTGCGGTTGCATTTTATCGGTTTCACTGTAAAAGGGTGGGATCTAGTTGCTAATCTAGTATCTTGTGCAAATTCGAAACTAGGGGGCACCAGTGATCTAAGTTCATCGGAGTAGAAGCCATGGAAGTATTTATAAAAGAGACACAGGGATGCCACGTCGCGCCGGTGAGAGAGAGACTGCAGGCGGTCTGCCAAGTCGGTATCGATCACATTACAGACCCTTCCACTGTACCTTGTCGAGAAGACAAGAAGGAGAAGACGAGAAGACAAGAAGGAGAATAGTAGGGGCACCCGACCAGATATGGCAACAGTATTTAATGCACGGGCGGATGGTAGATTTATAAATGTGCAGGATAGATTTAGACGGAAAAAACCTCCGGGCCCTGCACAGCGAACCGACTTTCATAGCAGCGGATTTAGCAATGGATTCGATATAGTCATTCCACTTGAGGTCCGCTGAAAGTGTGAGACCAAGGAGGCGCAGTGTTTTTCTTTCTGGTAGGCAAGCCTGGACCATGCTAATGGGAGGTAGGTGCGGTTGTCTATGATGGTTAATTGATAGTAGCTTCGTTTTAGAAGCATTAAAATTTACGAGCTATTTCTTACCCCAGTCCACTACGGATTGGAGGTCCTTTCCAAGCTCGGCTGCAAGATAGCATTCGCCTTAAAAAAGAAACAACCTACGAGGCAGGATGAATAGAAACTGTGGAGAGATATGATCGTGCAATTTCTAAAAAGTGGCGGCACATAAAATGTTTCCAATTATTCTGTTAATAAAATCGGTTATATAAACAATAAGTTAACCATGGGGTTGGGGGAAAAACTTCATTTTTCTTGCTTTCGGCTTTGGCAAGCAAAAACAGTACATTTTTTTTTTTATGAATAATGTCATAAAAAACAACAATCCGCCGTCATGACACTGAATAAATTGTCACACAATTCACTGCGACAGATCACCGTTAACATGGCGGACAATTGTTTGTCAGGCGATCTAACGTAAACTGCACAGCCGTCGTTAGCCTCGTTGAAATATTCTGTAGTCAGTAGCCTCGCAATTTGAAAACTGATATGAGAAAAATAAAAATCCATTTCCTGTAAAAGAGAAGAAAAAAAAAGCATCACATTTTCACGGTCTTCTCGAGCTTCCTCAGAGAGTATCGCCATTATTTTTTCAATTTCAAGTGCGCATGCGCCGATGTAATTCACAATCGCAGCCGCTCGCCACCCCACTCACCGCCTGCACTTCAAAAAGTGGCTGTTGTAGGGAATCAATTTCACATTGGGTCCGACAAATTGAACGAAGAGAACTGACAAAAATTAGATGCGCAAAGGAGGGGGAGAGGGAAGGCCAAAACATTGCACGGGAAACGGAAAGTTTGCAATTTAACAATTTTTTCCAGTGATAGACCAAATGATGGTAATGGAATAATCTGTGCAATGGCTAAAATAAGATTTTATATATATATATATATATATATATATATATAATTGCACAGCAAACTTTCTTCTAGCGTTTTTCTCAGAAGTATGTACGTGTTATCAACACCCGTTGATAACACGTACATACTTAAACAAGAAAATAATAAACAGAAACTAAAAATCCTCGAAGCAATCTACATTAAACAATTTAAACCTGGTTTGAATACAATCAATTGTGATATTTCCAATAACGTACTCAAATGCCTGTAAATCAGACCAGGGACCACAACGCCACTATTTTGTCACTGTCTTCGGCCATCCGCCACGGTAGGGATAGACTTATATTTTCAATTTAATTCTCCTTATTGTTAATAGCTTAAATGTTCTATGTTTACTGTGTGTTAATATTTACTCTTTGATAATGGCTTATGTGAGCCGAAAGCTTAGACCCGATAAAAAAATCAACACTTACTGGGATTTTTTGTTGTCTTTCAACGATATCACCATCAAGTATATCAGACGGTATGAACGGATCCTACACAAAATTAATAGACAGAACTTGTCTATATTATTCAATGAAACCTGCATTAATGAAAAAATGCTGCCAAAATACACACAATTTAAAAATATATATATATATATATATATATATATATATATATATATATATATATTTTAAAACATTTTACTTAATACATTTTACTTTTCGTCGGTTTTATTGTCAAAGGGTGGGACCTAGTTGCTAGTCTAGTAGCTCGTGTAAATTCATACATAGGGGGAACCAGTGAGCAAAGTTTATTGGGGCAGAAGCCGTGAAGCCGACCTTCTTAGTAGCAGATTTAGGTATGGATTCGATATAGTCATTCTACTTGAAGTCTGGTAAGAATGTTAGATAAAGGAGGCGTAGTGTTTTGCTCTCAGGGAGACTAGCCTGATCCATGCTAATGGGGTAGGAGTGGTTGTCTATGATGGTTAATAGATAGAAGCTTCGTTTTGGAAGCATTAAAATTTAGGAGCCATTTCTTACTCCAGTCCACCACAAATTGGAGGTCGTTTTCAAGCTCGGCAGCGAGGTTCGCTTTGTAAACGGTGGTATCATCAGCGTATATGCCTACATAGGATTATGTGCTTACATTTAAAAATTAACTTTTGTCTTACTAAATATTACTTCAGCTTGAGAAAATATCGTAAGGATGTTTTATTTACCTCCCAGACGGGAAAAAACGTTTAAAATCTACAATACTTACTTTTACGTGCCGTCCATCAGCTGTTGTTTCATCGAATTCCTCGCCGAGTTTGAAACGGAGATGAACGTTTTTAAACGTTGATGTAATATCAAATACCCATTCGCCTGTTTCTTCTTGTTTGATATCCTCATATGTCGTCAGATTATTGGCAATCTTTCGAAGGATGATGCCCACACCTAGAGAAACAATACAGTGACCATATAAACTGCAGTCGTAGGCGTAAGGTAGATGAGACTGAAATAAGGTTAAAAATTACAAATGAAAAGAAGACTATTGCCCATTTTTCTTCTATATACCCTACCGGCCTAATTATTTGGCCACCCCGATTTAAAAAAAATATTATGTATTTCATACAATTTTTAGTATTTATGCGTAGATGCCAGAGTAGCTACTGTTTTTCAAAGTCTGGCATTCTTCCAGAAGTGCTCAATCAGGGTGTGAGAGCGTAAATATATATATATATATATATATATATATATAATTGTAATTTATAATAAATATTCATTATAATAAATATTCATTATAATAAATATTCATCTGTAATTTATAATAAATATTCACAGCTCTATACGTCATATATCGAGCACTGTTTTAAATTAATGTTTTGGACGGAAAAAATTTTTCTTTATTCTCTCCTCACTCGGATATATATATATATATATATATATATATATATATATATATATATGTATGTGTGTGTGTGTGTGTGTGTGTGTGTGTTTTATATTGAATGATAATGGTGCTTAATCTCAAAATTGTTTGTTTTTTTAAAATTTTACTGATAAGGCGGCATTTTTAGTGAGCATATTTTTGTCATAAAGTGCTCGATATCAAAATATTAATAGAATGTTAATAGAATTAATGTAGTGAGGTTTTTCTTTTAACTGAGAAGTGTAGTATCAATTATGCCGACTTCCAAGGTTTGTGAAGGTAACACTGTTACGTCTTCACTTTCCAAGCGTTTTGTTGTTCTGATTTTGCTTCCAAAAGGTTTTGTTTTCCGTATTTATATAAATTTTCTATTTGGGAAATATGAGGATAAATGAATATGCTCCAATCTTCACCGAGCCTCACCACCATTATATGTCTTTTTGGATTCGATTCATTCCTTCTTTTCTACCATTTCCCATTCTTAAAGAAAGGAATTGTTTTTCTTTTCGTCTTGTGAGTGATTGAGATTTTCAGTATCGTAACGGCTTGTCATCTATAAGATTACTCTCCATTGAATTATAGTGTGGCGTTTTCTCTACTGCCGAAAACGAAAATAAATGAAAAAGAAAAAGTTATTTCTAATAGAATCTATGGATCTAGCCTGAGAGAAAGACGAAAAACAAAATAAAAAACAGAATAAAAACAGAATAAAACAGAATAAAAAGGTTTATAAATATAATAACCCTTATGTTTCAAGTTTATGTGAGACTTACTCTAGTTACGCCCATTGTTTCTGCTACGGGTTCTATATTTTATTGAAAAGTTAATAGGAACTATCAAATATCGATACACGAGACAAAGGAAAAGTAGCCCTCAGCTGAAACATATCATTCTGTAATACAGAGTTCATTAAAATATATTGGAAATATACAATCACGAAAGATAAAATAAGAACAATTTTATGTTGGCCAAATTATGGAAAAAGCCTGCTTTAGTTACGTTTTGGTATATAAGGGCACTCTTATTTTATGGTAAATAGGATTATGATAGTATATGACACATTCTTTGACTGAATATAAAACCGAAATTTGTCAACGCACATAGACATATCTTTCGTATTCCATGTAAGATATGACTTTGACTAAAAAATTATATATATATATATATATATATATATATATATATATATATATATTGTCTAATAGTTTCGGATTTTCGCGATATATATATATATATATATATATATATATGTGTGTGTGTGTGTGTGTGTGTGTGTGTGTGCTTCATTAAAAATGAGAGGCAAAATATTATCATTAGTTTTATATAATTCTTCATGTATTCTGCTGAAGTTTTTTATTTTCAGAACTATAAATATATAAGAATTGTCTAATGGTGAATACATGTTTATTATATAAAGAAAAATATGACATTCATAGGTCTAACGTATCTTGGACTCAACGTCACTCCAGGCATTAGAACTTTTTGAGTATGACGAAAACCTACATCGGGCAGCAAGACCTCTGGTTGGGTGTTTTTGAAAACCTTAAACCCACTTCTTAATTTCTGTTGTTCCGAATTAACTCGGAGTTGTAGCACTTGCTAAGGTCCCAGTTACAGACAAACAGTGAAACCCCAAACTGAGGTCATATCATTATGAAAGCATAATATATTTTTGTAGTAAGATTACCAGCAATATATTTTCATGGTAAAAAGAATTACCACCAATATATTATTGGAAAAGAAAGAGAAAAATTACCAGGAATAAATTTCTGGATAAAATTATTAAGGCTCCCCACTTAATTTCGACATTAAATGACCCATAATGAGTTAATATGCCTTAAAAAAACAAACTTGACTTCAGATGTGAATCATATATATGATTCATTCGTATAGTTGCTGAAGAAAATGACTGTATCATTCTACTCCCCACTCAAATTACATTACTTCTTTTGTCATGTTCTATCTGAAAATGTATTGTTACCAATCATCACCAAGATTCGAACCTGCTTTGTAGGAGGCACTAACGTCTGACCACTCGGCTACCTCAGTTAAAATGGATGCTGCGAATATCATGGATCGAGCATGTGAGCAATGATGAGGTTTTAGAAATGCTGGAAACAAAAAGGAAATTAATACTGAGCATCAGGAAGAGACGGCTGAAGTTCCTGGGACATGCAATAAGGAAGAAAGGCTTGGAGAATCTGATACTATCAGGCCAGATACAGGGAAAAAGAGACAGGGAAAAGCAACGGATAACATATTTGAAGGACCTAATCAGGTGGATGATGGAACGAGGATTGCACGGTGTAACAGGAGAAGGCGTGCTCAGAGCCACCACGGATAGGGAAATGTGGAAAGCCATGATCGCCTACGTCCTGAAGGGACAGGGCACATAGAAGAAGAAGAATGAAATCTTTTGACTGCAGAGCTATCAACAAAAGCCGGAACGCAGTTTTCCCTGTAAAACCTTACTATTATAATGGCTACATCATATCCAAATGAAAATAGCGTTCATAAATCATTAGTACTTGATGTGAAAAACCTTTTACTTTCAATAACAGCTTGACATCTTTTGCTACATGAGCGAATTAATGTCTTGCATTCATTAATGAATTGTTTCTCGCAATCTCCTTTCAAATTATTCCATAGTTCTTCGACGTTTGTTGGATTCTTTTCCTTAGCTCTTTCATTCACTAACTTCCAAACATTCTCAATAGGATTCATGTCTGGGCTTTGAGCAGGCCTCTCCATAACACTAACATCTTGCTGTATGACAGGACGCGTTATCATGCATAAATACAGCTGGTTGATTAATTGCAGTTCTCAAATTAGGTACAACATGTTTCTTTAACATCTCTTTGTATACAGTTGCGTTAATTTTAAGTGCTGAATGCGGGAGCGATCACCTTCCAATAATATGCAAACTAAAGATGAAAATCCGGAGATTGTGAAAGCCTAACACAACACCCATATTGCAATACAACAAACTTCGGAAAGACCTGAACCTACAGGAAAGTTATACAGACAGCGTAAAATGAAGCACGAAAGACAATTCGGAAACGAAAGCTCTAAATGGGACGCATTAAGAAAAGCTATAGTGACATCAGCAAACGACATCATCCCAACAGAAAACGGGCGTAGGAGAAAGAAATAAGTGGATATCCGATTAAGTTCTTGGCATGATGCAAAAGAGACAGAATACAATACCAAGACATGGAACGGAATACAGGAAATTACACAAGGAGTTAAGAAACAAATGCAGACAGGCTAAAGAAAATAGTCTCAACGAAAAATGTGTAGAAATAGAGACATTGACCACGACTTAGATTCCACCATCATAAATTTTCTTTAAAAAAAAACTAAAGTTTTTTAATATCATTATTAATTACCTGATGAGACATTGTTCTTTCAATGCCAAAACAAAATGTACAATTTTGTAGTAGTTTGTAATTTGTACATGTTCTAAAGTATGAATTATAATAAATATTAATTGCTCTATTTTTATATTGAGCACTGTTTTAAATTAATGTTTTAAACGTTACAAATATTTTTTTCGTCCTTCATTCATTTGGATATATATACACATATCGCGCTTTCTATTTTAAAATTTTTCCTTTTTCTTTCTTTTATTTTTTCCCCTTCTTTATTTTTTTCTCTATACATGTTTTTATATCCCACCCCTTCCCTTTCTGTTCTGTTTTGTTTAACCCAATTCTCAATTTAACGACCACCCTTCCTTAACCCTTCGTTTATTAAGCAAGACATGCCACATTTCCCATCTCTTCACTTACAACTCTATCTAAAAGTAAAAACCAAAAATAGACTGATTTACAAAAAAAAAAAAAATGTTGACGTAAATTTTTCAAATCTTAACCGTTATTATTTATTTTATTTATTTATTTATTTATTTTTTAATTTTTATTTTTAATCTTATTTTTAGTCTCATTTTGCTTTAGACTGACTGTTGCTGAGGAGACGTGAAATCTCTCTTCGTGATTTCATGTTCAGATGTTCATTCAACATTTTTGAATTTTGAAAATTTATTTTAACTTATATTGTCTCTATAATTTTAATTACATTGAGCTCTCCCCAGGTATCATTTTTTAATATTAACATTTTTAATATTAATTAGGATCAGGTTCTTGGAATTTACCTTCCTACTTTTCCGTTTCGGATTAAAGTAATTTAATAATAATATATATATATAATAATAATAATAATATATATATATATATATATATATATATATATATATATATATCTGTTTATATCTATCTTTATATCTATCTATCTATCTATCTATATATATATATATATATATATATATATAAACATATTTATAAATGGAACATTGTCTCTGTGTGTGTGCATCTGTGTGTGTGTGTGTGTGTCTGTTACCTATAAACTCCGAAACGGCTGAACCGATTTTCTTGAAAATGTACACAGTTGCACTATAAGCGTCTGCAAGTGTTCTTAGCTAGGTTTTATGTCGAGGTACCCCCGATAAATATCGAAAATCGATAAACGAAAAAATCGGGTTGTAGAAGGAGTGGTCCGATTTTAATCAAATTTGATACACTCATAGACAAAAACATAAGAAACGATATTCAGAAGTTTCAAGTTTGCAGTTATATATATATATAAAAGCAAAATGTTTGTGTGTGTGTGTCTGTTCATCTGCCTGTATGTCTGTATTTTTTAGCCCTTATATTTTAGTTTTTGCTTCGGGTTTGGCTTTAAGTAGATATGATTGTAGTTCTTAGTTTCAGCCATGATACCATTTACTCAGAGGACTAATTTAGCCTTCAAAATTCAGTATACGATGAAAAAAAAAGTTATTTGATATCGATACCAGAAATCAGAATCTGACTTACATCCATTCATTTTTCTTTCAGTGTTCGGTTTCGATTTAACGGGAACAACTATTGCTTTTTAGTCTTTCGTGCCAACGTCCAATATTTTCAAAATTAAACTCCCATAAAGCCAGCAAAGATGGTGGAATCCAAGTCGTGGTCCTAAACAAATTTGCCCCCGAGCTGGATTCAGTCCTCTCCAAACTATACAACTATTGCTTTTCTGCTTCTTGCCTCCTTGTTTCTGTTTGTTAGAAGTCCTCATCTGTAATTGATGTTTTTAAATTTGGGGATTTTTCTAACCTTTCTAACTATCGACATAATAGCCTCTCACAGCTGATTTGCTAACGGCTGTCAATGAATATGTGGACAAGGCTTTTAATAATAATGGTAAAGATCGAGCTATTGCTTGTTGGCATGCTGCTCTGCTGTGCTACGTCATTTCTGGACAATTGTTTGATTTAATCCAGTCGTTTCTATCGAACAATGAAATTAGGTCAGTTTTGAAGATACAAGCTTCCAGACCCTTTCACACGTTTGTGGGGGTGCTTTAAGGCTATATCCTAGGTCTTTTTTGTAATCATCTCACTCTAAGCAAGGCATTCTACAGCTACTGTTGCGCAAGGGGTTACAAAAAAAGAGGAAAGTGATAAGAAAGAGTCGTTAGTTATAGGAAATGTCAGAAGGAGGGAAATAGACGGATGAGGATACCGAGGGTGGGGTGGAGTAGATGGAAAAAATAGCTTGAGAGAATGAATGCTAGTTAGTGAGATAGGAAATGTCTATTGACCTTACATTTAAATTCCTAGAGATTGTCACCCCAAGCAAGGCATTCTACTGCTACTGTTGCGCAGGGGGTTACATAAGGGGAAAGTGATGAGAAAGAAGGGTTAGTTATAGAAAATGTCAGGAGGAGGGTAATAGACTGATGAGAATACCGAGGACGGGGGTGAAGTAGATGAAAAAAGAGCTTAAGTGAATGGATGCGAGTTAGTGTTATAGGAGATGTCTATTGATCTTACATTTAAATTCCTGGAGATTGTAGCTGTCGGGGAAGCATGTGTATGGAAGGGAATTCAACAGATGGAAAGTGCATGAAAAGAAGCTGTTAGAGTAGAATTGTTTACATGTAGCCATCCATTCAGATGACACCACCATTTACTCCCGTCTCAGTAGGATATCTGCCAAGGGTGATGAAGTAAACCTAGCTGTTTCTCTTGAAATCGACCTCGTTTTAGTGGTTGTCTGAGACAGGAAATGAACTGTAAATTTGAATGCCTCTGGAACAAACCTGCTCTTCTTTAATCCCTTTTAACTTACTTGTCAGCCATCGGCATGACTGGTGAAAGTCTTCTTGTTGGCCTCACTTTTTCATCCGGCCTGAAGTGGAACGACTACATGAAATCTATAGCTGCACTTACCGCTGGGAGGGCTGGACCATTGTGTCGGCCAGGAAGTTCCTCTCTTCAGAATTCACATTTATAAGTCCACCGTTCTTCCGTGTCATAAATGACCTCCCAGACGAGATCAAGTGCCAAGTAGGCATCTACGCAGATGACACTACAATTTACTCCCGCATCAGTAAGAAACCCGTCGTGGCGGACAAACATAATCTCGCTGCTGACCTTGAAAAGGATCTATACTCTGTGGTGAATTTTTTTTTTTTTTAATCATTTCACCCCGAGCAAGGCGGAAATGCCACTGATGTGCAGGAGACTACATAAATGTAAAAAGATTAATTAGAAAAGAGTGAGGAGTACAAGCTAGTTAGAAAGGAACAATAGAAAGCTGAGAAAGCAGGTGCGATGACAGATACATAGGTGGAGAGAAAGGGAAGGTTATACAGGGGAGGGGAGAGAGCTAGAGTCCAGTGGTTAGTAGATGAGTATTAACTTTGCATTTAAATTTCTGGAGGTTGTAGCCGTTAGGAAAGCAAGAATACGGGAGTGAGTTCCACAGGCCGGGAAGTGCGAGAGAGGAAGCTGCAGGAGTAGAATTGGGGTAAGAATTGGCTCGTCAATTTCTATGCGTCTAAGACCAAGCTGTTGTCTGTCAACCATCACAGGCAACCTCTCCTGCCTCCCATAAGCATGGGCCAAGCGAGTCTCCTTGCGCCTCCTCGGCCTTACCCTCTCTTCTGATCACAAATAGAACCACTACATTGAGTTCATATCTAAATCCACTGCTAAGAAGGTTGTTTTTCCCGCTTGAATCCATCCTGCATGTATACAAATCAACCATTCGTCCGTGCATGGAATACTGCTACCATATATGATCAGGCGCTCCTGCTGTTCATCTCAGTGTTCTCGACAGGCTTCCAAAGGAGAATCAGTAATGTGATAGGTACCGACTTGGCGGCTCGATTACAGCCACTTCCCCACCGACAAGATGTGGCCTCCCTTTGTCTGTTCTATAAATACTTTCATGGCTTTTAAATGCAATGTCAATACTCATCTCTTAACCACTTGACTCTATTTCTTTCTTCACCACCCCGTATATCCTTTTCTTTCTCTCCACTTTTGCAACTGTCATCACACATGTATTCCAATCCTTCTCTTGCTCCTCTCTAACTGGTTCGTCTTTCTCTTCACTCTCTTCTAATTAATCATTTTACTCTTATGTAGCCCCCTGCACATCAGTGGCGTTACCGCCTTGCTCGGGGTGATACGATTAAAAATAAAAAAATAATACTGTTACCATATCTGCTCGGGTTCTCCCGCTAATTATCCCGAGGTTCTCGACAAAATACAAAGAAGGAATCTGCAATATTATAGATCCTGACTTGGCATCCCGATTTCAGTCACTTTCTCATTGACATGACCTGGCTTCTCTCTGTTTTGTTTTCTACAAATATTTTCATGGAAACTGATTAGATGAGTTTTTTTCCTCCTCCTGAATGAAGCGTGTTACTAGATTGGCGTCTAGGTCATCAGTCTGGATTTGAAATAGTTAAATGCGACCATCTTTTCTACTCTAACAGTTTCTTTTCTCACACTCCCTCTAGTTTATTTTCTTCTATGAAAGCTACAATCGGCAAAAATGTAAATGTGATGTGAATTGTCATCTTCTATCATGAATCCTGACCCTCATTTATCATATATTCAATACACCTGTATCTAGTCTTTTTTCTCAATGTAATCCCCTCGTTGGGGTGCAATAAATATTAGCTAGGAAAGAGAAATCGGAGATCCGAGATCGAATTCCAGTTGAATTCTTTGCATTCACCTACGCGCAAATATCCATGTGAAGGGTATTAATACGTCTCTTCTCTTAAGCTATGGGTTAAATAACAGGATAAGTTCGGTTCTATAGCATTGGATGGAAATCAGTCTATAGCAGAAAATAATGGCAACCTCCTGTGAGAAAATCTGCCTCGTCAGTCATGTGTCTTTTGAAACATGATCACCTAAGTGTGTATCTCATATGGCACATAGTACACAAACTGAATTCACTGCGCACGAGCGGCGGACACATGTTGCTTGGGGTAAAATAATTTAAAACATCTATCTCATTTACTCTCGCTGTCTCTCTACCTATTTATCTCCAATATCACGGTCTATTTCTATGTATTTATCTCTAATATCTCAGTCTATTTCTATCTATCTATCTATCTATCTATCTATCTATCTATCTATCTATCTATCTATCTATCTCTAATATGCCGGTCTATCTATCTATCTATGTATCTATCTATCTAACTAACTAACTAACTATCTATCTATCTATCTATCTATCTATCTATCTATCTATCTATCTATCTATCTATCTATCTATCTATCTATCTATCTCTCATATCTCGGCCAATTTCTATCTATCTATATATCTCTAATATCTCGGTCAATTTCTATCTATCTATATATCTCTAATATATCGGTCGATTTCTATCTATCTATCTCTAATATGTCGGTCTATTTCCATATATCTATCTCTAATATGTCGGTCTATTTCTATCTATCTATCTATCTATCTATCTATCTATCTATGTTTATTTAAAATACCTATCTATCTATCTATCTATCTATCTATATCTATCTAGGTCTATTTTTATCTATCTATCTATCTATCTATCTATCTATCTATCTATCTATCTATCTATCTATGCTTATTTAATCTATCTATCTATCTATCTATCTATCTATCTATCTATCTATCTATCTATCTCTAATAACTCGGTCTATTTCTATCTATCTCTCTCTAATATCTCGGTCTATTTCTATCTATCTCTCTCTCCTATCGCTGTCTATATCTATCTATCTATCTATCTATCTATCTATCTATCTATCTATCTAGGTCTATGTTTATCTATCTATCTATCTATCTATCTATCTATCTATCTATCTATCTATGAGGTTTTGCAAGCTAAATAATATATTGCTATTCTTCTAAAGGGAAAATTTTAATTTGACAATATCTGTTCTGGTATATTATCAAAATAAACAATTATCGAGGCGAATTATTGCTTAGGGAAGTTTGCTTATATGAAGTAAATAAATTGCACATTGATCACTCTAAATAGAACAAAAAGTTCACCTTTTATTGATTATAGCCTTTAACTGGAATTACCAAACATTGCCATCTTTATTGAATAGGTTTTGTATTTGCCATCCAGAGAAAAAATAATAGAAAAATGTAAAAAAAATATTTTAGTATTTTTACGAGCGCGTGACATCGAACAAACAGAATTGAAATGGTATTAATCAAATTCGGTTATCACTTTAATAAATTATGATTAGGGCATATATAAAGTTATATATATATATATATATATATATATATATATATATATATATTGGGAAATAGTAAAAAAGTGCACGATACATAGTAGAGCATTATATATCATCATATATTTATTATAAATTTTTAATTAAAACATAGTCTACTGCAACACAAGAGCCGTTATGTTTCCATACTATCATATTAGCATGTTGGCATGTATATATATATATATATATATATATATATATATATATATATATTGTTATGGTTGTTACAATGTTTTATAAAAGCATATATATATATATATATATATATATATATATGTATATATATATATGTATATGTATTCATATAGATAGTTGTGAGTTTGTAACCCTGCGTTTCACGCTCTTGATCGCAAGACTATGAAACCCAGGGTTACAAACTAACACTTATCTATATGAATATGTTTGCTCTATCACTGATATTGAGCGCTTTTGAATAAGTACCACGCATATATAATATGTAAAAAATATAATATAGATAACAAATTGCATATATATATATATATATATATATATATATATATATATATATTGATATTTATAATTATGTAGATACACTTTTCACACACACACACACACACACACACACACACATAAATATATATATATATATATATATATATATATATATATATATCAAAACTGGGGAAATAGTTATTTTCAACATTTCATTTTATGTTATGCTTTGTTCGACACCTCATAACCAGAGAAGGAGAAAAAATTCTAAGCCCAGACGATAGCTTAGGTAAAAGAAGGGGTTGGGATGTACTGGTTTTATTTGGGTTGGGCTAGGGGAAGGAATTTAGTAGTCATTTCTTCTTTTGTAGTGGGAGGTACGTGGCTAGACCCTTGAGTTAATAGTGGTAGGTGGTGGGGAAGTAACTGCTTGGCCAAATTAAAAAATTTATTGGGACTAATTGGGAGAACAGGATAATTATTGTAATTTATACTTATTTTTATGGCGACATACTCTTATGATCTCCCTTCGTTTGTTCAGGAGTATATTTTGGTCTTTAAATTTCAAAATTTTAATTTTTTCTGTCAAACATATATTACATCTATAAATTAAGCTATTAGGGGTTTTAGCATTGTCTGTGAGTTTCCATTTAATCTGGGGATCTAAGTTAATTTCTCTTAATTCCTAGTATTTTCTAGAAAGGGCTGTTTGTTATCGTAAGCTAGGTTTGGTGAAGGAGTGCCTGTGGGTATAAAGACGTTATATATATATATATATATTTTTTTTTTAATCATTTCACCCCGAGCAAGGCGGAAACGCCACTGATGTGCAGGGGGCTACATAAATGTAAAAAGATTAATTAGAAAAGAGTGAGGAGTACAAACTAGTTAGAAAGGAACAATAGAAAGCTGAGAAAGCAGGTGCGATGACAGATACATAGATGGAGAGAAAGGGAAGGTTATACGGGGGTGGGGAGAGAGCTAGAGTCCAGTGGTTAGTAGATGAGTATTGACTTTGCATTTAAATTTCTGGAAGTTGCAGGCCGTCAGGAAAGCAACAATACGGGAGCGAGTTCCACAGGCGGGAAGTGCGAGAGAAGAAGCTGCAGGAGTAGAATTGTCGTCTGCATTTGGCTAACCTGACTGTGAATGGGTGGGACCCAGTTGCCAGTCTGGTTGCACGAGTAAACACCTGTTGAGGAGGCATCAGTGACTTAAGTTCGTCTGAGCAGAAGCCATGAAAGTATTTACAGAACAGACAAAGGGAGTCCACATTTCGACGATGGGGAAGTGGCTGCAGTCGAGCCGCCAGATCAGTACCTATCACATTACAGACTCTCCTTTGGAGCCTGTCAAGAACACTGAGGTGAACGGCAGGTGCACCTGACCATAAATGGCAACAGTACTCCATGCACGGACGGATGGTTGACTTGTATATATGCAGGATGGATTCAGGTGGAAAAAACATCCTGGATCGACATAGTGACCCAACCTTCTTAGCAGTAGATTTTGCTATGGATTCAATATAGTGGTTCCATTTGAGGTCTGAGGACAGGGTAAGTCCGAGGAGGCGTAGTGTATTACTCTCCGGGAGAATCGCTTGGTCCATGCTTATGTGAGGCAGGAGAGGTTGTCTGTAATGCTTGACAGACAACAGCTTGGTCTTAGATGAATTGAAGTTGACAAGCCACTTCTTGCCCCAGTTCACCACAGAGTGTAGATCCCGTTCAAGGTCAGCAGCGAGATTATGTCTGTCCGCCACGACAGGTTTCTTACTGGTGCGGGAGTATATTGTAGTGTCATCTGCGTAGATGCCTACTTGGGACTTGATCTTATCTGCGAGTTCGTTGATGAAAATAAGGAAGAGCGTCGGGCCCAGGATAGAGCCCTGTATATATATTTATGAACGGAGTAAGTAAAGAACAAGTAATAAACAAGTGTCTTTCATGTAACATCTTTCACTTAAACATGCTTCTTTCAAATTGGAAAGCTTCTTTGAGGTTATAGGAAACGTATTAAAGTAAAACATGTGAAGGTAAAGAAATTTTTTCCTGCCTTTTCTTTACCATTTCTATTCATTTTGTCAAATTTTCTATCCATATATTCAACTTATATATATATATATATATATATATATATACTACTGGCCGTAATTATTAGGCCACCTTAGTTTGTTTTAAAACGAAATATGTATTTCATATTATTCTTAGTCTTTATTGCCAAGTGAATAATTCTAAATGAAAATTGAATGCTTATTTTTTCTTTGCAAAATTTTACAAGGCAAGGAAGCAAAGATGAACTGGTCCGAATCACCTTAAAGTGTCTTCATTCTTTCATTGATGAAATTACATTATAGATAATTATTAAATATTTATAAATTTATTTGATGTACATGATATTATTGTGCAGTATTAACAAAAGAACCATTCTAATTTCATTTACAATTATTCACTTGGTAATAAATGCTAAAAATAGTATGAAACGTAAGATTTTTTTAAAACCCTGGGGCGATCTAATAATCAGGGCCGGTAGTATATATATATATATATATATATATATATATATATATATATATATATATAAACACACAGGGAAGGCAGAAAATAGATGCTCCTAAGGTATGAACAGCAAAAAGTGCTCAATGCAAAATTAAAAATTGAATATGTACAACAAAGATATTTAACAAAAGGCTAAAAAATACAAGCAATCGCGCTACCCGTTGATGACGCTCTTATTGTTGATTGGCCTTCTACCTTACGGTTCAAACGCGGTATCACTGTATTTTGTTTAGCCTTTTGTTTATCTTTTTACAGAACAACACTGAACAGTATCAACTATGAACACGACCACAATGTGCTGACCGTGTTCGTAAATTAAAATATTCGTATAACTCTACATACATACATAAAACAATATTTACATTATTCGGAATATTGTCCTAATCTTAACGCCCAATGGATATAGACGTTGGTTAGTTTCTGTGACTGGACCCAAAGGGTTGTGAGTTTAATACCAGGCTAGAGCAGTGGTGAACAAGAAACTACTACGCAAGGAATGAAGTTCATATACCACCGTGATTGTAATAAATTCGAAATTTCTAGCACCTGAAGAAGGCCGGAGCGTACAACGGCCAAAACGTCGTACAAACGGTAACAAAAATGAGGACAATAGTCCGAGTAATGTAAATACTGATATACCCTAGTGATTGTAATAAAAGTTTCGGTTCGAAATTTCTAGCACCTGAAGAAGGCCGGAGCTTACAACGGCCGAAATGTCGTACAAATGACAAGAAGGATGAGGACAATAGTCCAAATAGTGTAAATACTGTAAATGCTACCTCATCTCAGAACTATAGACAAGTGTGTCGGTTTGTATTTTTTAATTGTAGTGGGTTGTGCTCTTTGCTTTTTTATTTTTGTTAAATGATGGTTTCTCTGAGTAGTTTAATGCTTCCAGCGACCTTCTGTTATTCCTAAATATATTTTTCGACATTACCTTGAAATTTTAACATAGCTTCGTATATTAAGTTATTTCATAAGCAGTTACTGTTTTGAGGGCATTCTTACTTTATTCTGCCGTTTTTTGTGGACTGGAGATTTTGCTGTTGTATATTAGAGTTTGGAATTGAACACATTTTTAATTTAATTGATTTTTGGAAGTGTTTGCCGACAACTCTTCGTTATAAATTTTAAGTATATTTTTTTTCATTTTTATAAAATCTTCAGTGGATTGAACAGTATGACATTTCTCTTTCAGTTGATATTTTTCTGTTAGGTTCTTTTGCTGAAACGAACCATAAATATTAAATAGAGAGGGGGAAAGAGAGAGAGATAGAGAGAGAGAGAGAGAGAAGGAGACCGAGAGAGAGAAGGAGAAAGAGAGACAGGGAGAGAGAGTGAGAAAGAAAGAAGGAGAAAGAGGGAGGGAAGGAAAGAAAGAAAGAGAGAGAGAAGAGAGAGAGAGAGAAGAGAAAGAGAGAGAGAGAGAAGAGAGAGAGATAGAGAGAAGGAGAAAGAAAGAGAGAAGGAGAAAGAGAGAAAGAGAAAGAGAGATAGAGAGAAGGAGAAAGAGAGAAGGGGAAAGAGAAAGAGAAAGAGAGATAGAGAGAGAGAAAGAGAGAAGGGGAAAGAGAAAGAGAAAGAGAGAGAGAGAGAAAGAGAGAGAGAGAAGGAGAAAGAGAGAGCGAGAGGAGAAAGAGAGAAAGAGAGGGAGAAAGAGAGAGAGGAATCTTAGGAGAAATGAGATATAGGAAGAGAGAGTGACATAGAAGAACGAGAGAGAGAGAGAGAGAGAGCAACTGATGTCTGATCTCATTATTTATAAATTGCTGTCTTAAAGTGGACTTTGAAGCTATAAAGCGTTTTCAGGAATAAGTCGTTTGCTTTGGAATGTGACGCCTCAATGTGAGGCTTAACCGTCGCCTGCTGGCATCACGATACCGACAGCACGAACGGACATTGTGGTGGAGACTTACCTCGCCGAAGCAAAAGAAGGCGGTTTGTTTGCACGTGCGTTCGTAGACGTAATGGAACCGCGAGGCGAGCTCATGCGAGGCAGTTTTTCGAATGACGCGGCGCATGCGTCATTGGTGAAAGTGAGGCTCTCGGAGAGTGGGAAATTACGAGACCAAAAAACACATAAAAGGAGCCTACTTCTGTTTCGGGTCACTTTTTGCTATTTACGACTCGAGAAGGCTACACCAGTGTTTGGGAGACAGCGTTTTGCTTACGGTGCGCAGGAAACGGAGTCCCTGGTGAAGCAGTGTTCCGGGTTCTACGAGTAGCAGCTGGCGGAGTGGTTATTAATTCGGCTACGAACTACACTCTGAGAAGACACAAATACCCACAAGCTATTTCGGCATCTATTACGATTTCCATTATGGACGGCAAAGTCTTTGATGTCCGGTTGATTCCTGAGTTCAGTGGCGCTGCAACTGATATGCCAATCGTCGAGTGGATCGAAAATGCAGAGTTGGTCTGCGAACTCTGTGCTATGGACAAAGTTGAGCGGATTCTTCCATTACGCCTCCGAGGCGGTGCTCTTGCCGTATACACGCAGCTCAGCAAGGAACAGAAAGCGGATGCGGAGCAAATTAAACGGGCCCTCATGACCGCGTATGCGACAGATGCATTTGATGCATACGATCAATTTGTTACTCGGCAACTTCGCTCGGGAGAAACAGTGGACGAGTTTCTGGCCGAACTACATCGTTTAGCTCGGCTGGTTGAGGGATCGTTGCCCGAACGATGGATGATATGTGCGTTTGTTTCGGGGTTGCCACAATATGTTAGACAGCTTCTTCGTGCCTCGTCCAGAATGGAGACCATGACATTGGAGCAGCTTTTGACTCGAGCACGGGCTATCATGACCGACAACGGAAGCTGTAAGGAATCGGTCGCTGCATCCACTGGCAAAACACATTCGAATTCAGAGTTGCTCCCTGATAACTCGCGCAGTGAGACCTTTTTTTGCTACAAGTGTTCTGGACCCAACCACATGGCGAAGGATTGTATGCAGGGACGCCAAGTGAGGTCGGACGGTCGAGTGCGGAAGTCTCACCGTGAAACCCGATGCTTCAGATGCCATAAACTTGGACATACATCATCAAGATGCCAGGGAAACGCCCAAGGGGGGGGGAGACGTCAGCGCCAGTCTCCTCCCTGAGCAAGTGAGAATCAAGAAATTGCCCGCCGTAAAAGTGCTCGTGGATGGGCGAGAGTGCACAGCTCTGGTGGATTCCGGCTGCTCACAGACGCTGGTGAGCAAAGCTGTGTGTCGCCATTGGAGACAGAAGGAAGTAGGAGTACTGACGGCCGACGGGAAGACTTTGAAGTGCCGGGGGCACGGCAGAATAAAACTGGAAGTTGAACAGTCTCAGCCCGTGAACATTGAGGTCCTGGTCGTGGATGGACAATTGTTGGGTTTTGACCTGCTTATTGGCATCGACGCGATCAAACAGCTAGGAGGTGTTCGCCTGACGGAATCTGGTGAGGCATACTTTGGAAACCTGGATGGATGTGCCGCCATTTCTATCGATGAGCCCGATTTCAGTGTGACATTCGATGAAAGGCAAAGAGCGTGGACTGCAACATGGAAATGGGCAAGTGGTCGCTCGCCCGGCGAGCTGACAAATAACGTGCAAGAGTACACTGTGCCAGACCATGCCCGGGATGCGTACGAGAAAGAACTCTTGCTATGGCAACGTAACGGATGGTTGCTGCCATATCCCGAGGAGGAACTTGGTCCACCCAAGGGTCTAATTCCCTTGATGGCAGTCGTGCAGGAACATAAGCAAAAGGTCCGGCCGGTACTCGACTACCGAGAATTGAACGGATTTGTAGAAGCATTCACTGCCGATGCCGAAGTGTGCGCACAAAAGCTCAGAGAATGGCGACAGCAAGGAGTTGATGTGTCGCTCTTGGATCTGCGACATGCCTATCTACAAATTCACATTGACAAGAAGCTGTGGCCATTCCAAACAGTTATTTTCAAGGGCAAGCGGTTCTGCCTTACACGATTGGGGTTTGGACTAAATGTGGCACCACTCATCATGAAATCTGTCGTCGACGCTATAATGTCCCAAGATCGTGTGATCAAAAGTGCCACGTCGGCTTACGTTGACGACATTTTTATCAATGAGAGCCTGATTTCTGCATCGCGCGTTCGACAGCACCTCTCAGATTACGGCCTAGTCTGTAAAGACCCAAAACGGCTACGAGACGGAACTAGGGTCCTCGGTCTGCAGGTGTGGGGAGAGAACGGTACTCTCCGATGGAAGCGGAGTGGACAGATCCCGGAAATTCCCGACGTGGTGACTCGTCGACGTGTGTTTTCCATTTGTGGGAAACTCGTGGGCCACTTCCCCGTGTGTGGCTGGCTAAGGGTGGCGACTGCATTCATCAAGCGCCGAGCAAGTGCGGTAACCAAGAGATGGGACGAGGAAATCAGAAATGCCAATCTGCTTCGTATGCTGGAAGAGACGATGACCAGAGTGTGTGAAATGGACCCTGTTGGAGGAGACTGGTGCATGAATGGCAACGAGATGAAGGTCTGGGTGGATGCAAGTTCTGTGGCCACAGGAGTGGCGTTAGAGGCGAATGGAAGCATCGTTGAGGATGCTTGTTGGTTGCGCCCGACCAATGATGCCAGGCATATCAATCTGGCTGAATTAGATGCAGCAGTCAAAGGCATCAACCTGGCCCTTCAATGGCAGGCTACAGTGTTGCATCTGGTCACCGATTCAGCATGCGTACATCGGTGGATATCCGACACCTTGACTGGGAAGGCACGTGTGAACACTAAGGCGGCTGGTGAAATGCTAGTGAGACGACGCTTAGGAACACTGCGGGCATTAATGGAAGAATATAAATTGACCATGGATGTCACGCTGGTGAAATCCTGTCAAAATCGCGCAGATTGCCTCACCAGAGTGCCACGCAAGTGGTTGAATCTACATAAGGAGGGAAAAGAGCCAGTCCCGGAGAGTTGCGCTGCAATGAGGTGCCGACTGAATAAAAGTCAGGTGGTTGACGTCCACCGAGAAAGTGGACATGCGGGCGTGAAACGAACCCTATACTTCGCCAGACTTATCGACCCACTAGTGTCGAAGGAAATCGTGCGATCGGTTATCAAAGCCTGTGAAGCCTGCCAGTCTATAGATCCGGCGCCAGTTCATTGGAAAAAGGGAAAATTGAGCGTGGAAAACAACTGGAGTAGAGTAGCAATGGACATAACCCATTACAATGGCGTGCATTTTTTAACGCTCATTGATTGCGGTCCCTCCAGGTTTGCAATTTGGCGGACATTGCGTCGACAAGATGCACATAGTGTCATTCACCAGTTGAAGATGATTTTCTTTGAACGGGGCCCACCAACCGAGATATTGACTGACAATGACCCTGCGTTCACTTGCAGACACTTTAAAGAGTTTGCAAACAGCTGGGGTGTGCAGTTAAGATTCCGATGCGCATATTCACCGGCTGGTAATGGAATTGTGGAGCGCAGCCACAGGAGCATTAAGACCATCGCAGCAAGGAAGGGTTGTTCCGCGTTGGAGGCCGTTTATTGGTATAATGTCACGCCAAAGGACGATGTCTCACCTTCCACGGCACCGGCTGACGTGCTGCATAATTACCACGTCAGAGTAAAAGGCATTGAAGCCAAACCCCCACCAGAACCACAGATTATCGGAGGGAGATATGAAGAAGGTGACGTTGTCTGGGTCAAAAATCCGCACGGCAAATGCACAACCAAGTTCAGGACCGGGCGGGTAACCGAAATTGTCAGCCCACTGACAGTGCGAATTGATGGGGTACCACGCCATGTCAAAGACCTACGGCCATTTTCAGGACCATATGCATCGTCGGGCGATGAAACCGACACAGAAGAGAGTGAGCGATTTATTTACTTGGGGTCAGGTCAACCAAGTGATGGCTCCGATGGTCCACTAACAGCGGATGCTGACGTGCATGACGAAACCTCAGGTGACAGCCCATCTGAGGACGAACCTTGTGTCGTACCCCTCCGAAGGAGCACCCGCCAGAAGAGACCCGCTCCCGAATGCACTTTTTGTGATGATGAGATCAGGGGGGAGTGTGGTGGAGACTTACCTCGCCGAAGCAAAAGAAGGCGGTTTGTTTGCACGTGCGTTCGTAGACGTAATGGAACCGCGAGGCGAGCTCATGCGAGGCAGTTTTTCGAATGACGCGGCGCATGCGTCATTGGTGAAAGTGAGGCTCTCGGAGAGTGGGAAATTACGAGACCAAAAAACACATAAAAGGAGCCTACTTCTGTTTCGGGTCACTTTTTGCTATTTACGACTCGAGAAGGCTACACCGGTGTTTGGGAGACAGCGTTTTGCTTACGGTGCGCAGGAAACGGAGTCCCTGGTGAAGCAGTGTTCCGGGTTCTACGAGTAGCAGCTGGCGGAGTGGTTATTAATTCGGCTACGAACTACACTCTGAGAAGACACAAATACCCACAGACATTTAATATGCCAATAATTACGAGGGCAGATAATGAAGAATGCAGATTACGAACTTATTTACATACAGGAATGCATATAGGCGTCATCGATTTCTGGTTTCAATTCAAATGTTGTGGTGTAGTGGATATCGACAAGGAACGAGAAATCGGAGAACCGAGTTCGAATTCCAGTTTAATTCGTTGCATTCACTTACGCAGAAATATCGTTGGGAAAGGTATTAATTCACTGATTCTCTCTCCATTTAGGGGTTAAATAGCAAGACAGATTGAGTTTTATAACCTTGGTTGGTAACCCGTCTACTGAAGAAATTACTGGCAACCAACTGCTGGGAAATACTGTGCCCAGTCAGTCATGTCTCCTTCGAGATATGATAACCCAAGCGTGTATCACGTATGGCACATACGTGATACACGGCACATACGTGACATGGTGCGATGTGTAAATGGCCGCCTAAATGACACAAAAATGAAACTAACACTGACATGTCATTTTTCAACAGATATATTTACCAAAATTTCACAAGAAATGTCTGATAATGCTAAAGAATAAATTTATTTAATAAAATCGCCTTTGACGTCAATTACAGTCTCTAGACGACTTTGGTTAGTTTGACGTTTCTATTTGTTTAAGTTAGTAAATGATGCCATAACCACTGTCTTTATCTTTGGTGCTGCCTTGAGTTTTTGGTCTAAAAAATCAAGGGGGCTACAGTTTTTAGAGTTAGATGTGAAGGGATTTCAGAAATTGTCTAACAGCCATGACTAGGTTCTGCTGGTTGTGTGACAGGGTGCAAAGTTCTGTTGCCAGACATAGGGTCTTCTACCCACTTGACTTAGGGCAGCTTTACCTTCTTAAGGTGCTTGTTGAAAGCCACTGTGTTGAATCTGAGGCCCGATGAGAAGATCAATAGAGGTCCTGACTAGTGATCACTTCAAACAGCTTTGTAATCAAGATTAGATGCAAAAGATTCATTCCAATTTCTCTGCACTGTCCTGAGAAATGTTAATATTAGAGATCTTGGTGTGATTGCCAAATGGCACTACATGATGTTTCGAAAGTTCCGGCGGAGTGAAGTGCTCCATGTTACTCTTGTTTTCAAAATTACTGTGGTGGACCATTACTACCGATGAGCGAATTCGATTCTCAACGTGTACTCTATACAAAATTTGACACTATCTATCTATCTATCTATCTATCTATCTATCTATCTATCTATCTATCTCAGTCTGTTCGTATCTATCTATCTATCTATCTATCTATCTATCTATCTATCTATCTATCTATCTAAATCCGTCTGTTTTTTCTTTCTATCTACATTTTTATGCATTTAGTCTGTTCTATCTATCTATCTATCTATCTATCTATCTATCTATCTATCTATCTATCTATCTCAGTCTGTTCGTATCTATCTATCTATCTCAGTCTGTTCGTATCTATCTATCTATCTATCTATCTATCTATCTATCTATCTATCTATCTATCTAAATCCTTCTGTTGTCTTTTTATCTTGCTTTTTATGTATTTAAGTCTGTTCTATCTATGTAGCTATGTTGCTATTGTTTTTCCAGACGTTTTCCTACTGAGCCTACTATACTGCGCAGTGGACAAAATTAAAAATAGAAAATGGCGAAAATTTACCTATTGCACACTCTAATTTCAATAGGTTTTGCCGATCTCAGATTCGCCATTTTCTCTCTATCTGAATATGTTCAAGTGGAATCCTTACATTGAGTCAATAGCTAAATCCACTTCTAGGAAGTTTGAGTCACTGTGTCGGGCCAGGAATTTTGTTTCCACCTGAATCCATTTTTCACATATACAAATTAATCATCCAACCGTCCATAGAATACTGTTGTCATATCTGGTCAAGTTTCCATGCTGTTCATCTGGTTGTTATCGATAGGCTCTAAAGGAGAATCTGTAATTTGATCGGTCTCGACCTGGCAGCTCAACTCCAGTCACTTTCTCACCGGCGGGATGTGGCTTTCTGTTGTCTCTACTACAAATATTTTCATAGCTTCTGCTCCAACGAACTAAGGTCACTGGTGCCCCCTCAACAAGAGTTTACTCGTGCAACCAGACTGGCAACAATGTCTCACTATTTTACAGTTAAATCAACCAGATGTAGTTGAAAATTCTACACCATCAGCTTCTTTTCTCGCACTTTCCGCCCGTGGAACTCTCTTCCATATATATTTGCTTTCCCGACAGCTACAACCTCCAGGAATTTAAATGTAATGTTAATTTCCATCTCTTATCCATTTAATTCCAGTCCTTTCTACATCACCCAGTATATTTGGTCCTTTCTACCTCTCTACCGAGCCACCTGTGTTCATATCCTTCTCTTGCCCTTTCTATCTCTCTACCTTGCCACCTGTGTTCATATCCTTCTCTTGCCCTTTCTACCTCTCTACATTGCCACCTGTGTTCATATCCTTCTCTTGCCCTTTCTACCTCTCTACGTTGCCACCTGTGTTCATATCCTTCTCTTGCCCTTTCTACCTCTCTACCTTGCCACCTGTGAAAATATCCTTTTTTTGACCTTTCTACCTCTTTAACTTGCCACCTGCGTTCATGTCCTTCTCTTGTCCTTTCTACCCCTCTACCCTGCCACCTGTGTTCATATCCTTCTCTTGCCCTTTCTACCCCTCTACCCTGCCACCTGTGTTCATATCCTTCTCTTGCCCTTTCTACCAACTCTAACTTGCCACCTGTATTCATATCCTTCTCTTGGCCTTTCTACCTCTCTATCTTGCTACCTGTATTCATATCCTTCTCTTGCCCTTTCTACCTCTCTACCTTGCGACCTGTATTCATATCCTTCTCTTGCCCTTTCTACCTCTCTATCTTGCCACCTGTATTCATATCCTTCTCTTGCCCTTTCTACCTCTCTACCTTGCCACCTGTATTCATATCCTTCTCTTGCCCTTTCTACCTCTCTACCTTGCCACCTGTATTCATATCCTTCTCTTGCCCTTTGTACCTCTCTACCTTGCCACCTGTATTCATATCCTTCTCTTGCCCTTTCTACCTCTCTAACTTGCCACCTGTATTCATATCCTTCTCTTGCCCTTTCTACCTCTCTATCTTGCCACCTGTATTCATATCCTTCTCTTGCCCTTTCTACCTCTCTACCTTGCCACCTGTGTTCATATCCTTCTCTTGCCCTTTCTACCTCTCTAACTTGCCACCTGTATTCATATCCTTCTCTTGCCCTTTGTACCTCTCTACCTTGCCACCTGTGTTCATATCCTTCTCTTGCCATTTCTACCTCTCTACCTTGCGACCTGTATTCATATCCTTCTCTTGCCCTTTCTACCTCTCTACCTTGCCACCTGTGTTCATATCCTTCTCTTGCTCTTTCTACCTCTCTATCTTGCCACCTGTATTCATATCCTTCTCTTGCCCTTTCTACCTCTCTACATTGCCACCTGTGTTCATATCCTTCTCTTGCCCTTTCTACCTCTCTACATTGCCACCTGTGTACATATCCTTCTTTTGCCATTTCTACCTCTCTACCTTGCCAACTGTGAAAATATCCTTCTCTTGCCCTTTCTACCTCTCTATCTTGCCACCTGTGAAAATATCCTTCTTTTGACCTTTCTACCTCTTTAACTTGCCACCTGTGTTCATGTCCTTCTCTTGTCCTTTCTACCCCTCTACCTTGCCACCTGTGTTCATATCCTTCTCTTGCCCTTTCTACCTCTCTAACTTGCCACCTGTATTCATATCCTTCTCTTGCCCTTTCTACCTCTCTATCTTGCTACCTGTATTCATATCCTTCTCTTGCCCTTTCTACCTCTCTATCCTTGCCACCTGTGTGCATATCCTTCTCTTGCCCTTTCTACCTCTCTATCTTGCCACCTGTATTCATATCCTTCTCTTGCCCTTTCTACCTCTCTATCTTGCCACCTGTGTTCATATCCTTCTCTTGCCCTTTCTACCTCTCTATCTTGCCACCTGTATTCATATCCTTCTCTTGCCCTTTCTACCTCTCTATCTTGCCACCTGTGTTCATATCCTTCTCTTGCCCTTTCTACCTCTCTATCTTGCCACCTGTATTCATATCCTTCTCTTGCCCTTTCTACCTCTCTACCTTGCCACCTGTGTTCATATCCTTCTCTTGCCCTTTCTCTGACAACCCATGTCACTTGTTCGTATTTCTGTTTACTCTCCTCCTGACTAAGCTTTTACTCTCTTATGTAGACTCCTCTGCACATCAGTGGCGGGTTCACCTTGCTTGGGATGAAACGATTAGATAAATATATAAATATATTTATTTAATAGTATTAATCGACATACTTATTTAAATTATTTTGTTTTAACATTATTTGTAATGGGTATTCGTATTTTAGTGTATATTCTGTTTTCTATAATTAAACAGTACTATGCACTAAAAAACAGACTAACCACTCAAATAAAAGTACCATTAAACATAATGTTAATAGAAATTAATTAAAATAAATTTTTCGGCTTATACCAACTTCGTAAGTTTCCGTCAAATTTCGTAATTTTGCCTTCTGCTACGCTGACATTAGAAGACGAACCAGAGTAGAAATAAATGTTCTAAAGAAATCAGGAAAAGGTGTATTTATATGGCTCAATTCAAATTCGTGTAATATGAAATTTTCTGTGATCAACTAGTAGGACACGTCAGATCTAATGAATGCATTTTCCCGGTATATGGGATTTGCATGTTCGAATAGGTATTTTCCTAACAAAATGTCTCGAATCTTCAGGCCGGTGAATATACAAATGTCGTTTAATTATAGAAAACAGACAATCCACTCTGTTATGTCGTGAGTAAGAATAAATAACTCAACAACAAGAATAGGTTAATCGTTGTATTCCGTGAAAATAGTATTTACAAAGGTTATTAGTATCCAATACAAGAATAAGGGCTAATCGTCTCAACCGTCGTAAGACGTAGTATGAGCAATGGGTACTTCCGGGTCGTCACCGGAAGTTCACGACTGACTTGTCGATACGGAATAGTCCATTATAGCCGAATAGGCGCGGGCGTCCCAACACACTCAAATACGAGTATCCATTAAAAATAATATTAGAATAAATAAATATCTGTTTAAGTCAGTTTGTAGTGGATAAGAAATTAAGAATTAAAATCAACCTTCTTCTTCATTTTTACGAATGACGTGTGTATGCTGGTTTTTCCCAAACAGAAAAAGTATTGATCATGTGCTTAAAGAAAAAGTTGAAACTAGATTTCGCAAGTAAATGTTAAATTTATTTTTGACCAATGGGAGCGATTTGCAAGACTTGAGGACTTAGCGATCCAGTGCGAAATGCAAAAGGACAATAAAAGGTCCAGATAGGCGCTAGTCAAGAGTCAGACTCAGATGGAAGCAGCAAGGAGACACACATCTAAAATGTAACTTCAGCTTCAAGTGACCCGGACATTTGTTGTCTTTCTCTTTCTTTCTCGCGTGCTGATTTCTTTTAATTCCTCTTCTCCATCCTCAGCATTCTCATATGCTTCATCTTACACTTGATAAGAAACGGACATTTTAAATGTATTTCACTTTGCAAATAAATTACATACATCGAACATTATTATTCTTCGTACATATTTATGTAGGCTTACGGCCATATCACGTTGAATACACCGGTTCTCGCTTGATCCCCGAAGTTAAGCAACGTTGAGCCTGGTCAGTACTTAGATGGGTGACCGCTTGGAAATACCAGGTGTTGTAAGCGTTTAGTGAAGGATGTGCGTTGTGGATATCGACTCTGAAAGAGAAATCGGTGATCCGAGTTCGAATTCCAGTTGAATACCCTGCATTCACTTAAGCACTGGTACCCTTCGGAAAGTTATTAATCCGTCCCTTCCCTCCAGTTATGGGTTAAATAACAAGGGTAGGACTTGAGGACCCTGTCCTTAAAAAAAAACAAAAAACAAATCCCAATATATCTTGATACTCGAAAAGAAAAAATCATTGCTAGACACAAAATTTATATATATATATAAAAAAAAACCCAATAAATTGTTGAAAGAAAAAGGTATTATCAACAATAAATAAATAAAATCTAGTTGGCAATAAATAACCCGCCGAGGTTGATATGCCATAAAAACAAAACAACCAACCAACCAACCAACCAACCAACCAACCAACCAACATATTTAAGTTAATGTTCAGCCAACAAAAATTCCACATATTTTTCCACATATATTCTGATGATGCATTTAAATGCGGGGATTGTTGCTATGTTTAGAAGTGGCCTTGTACCAGGCATGACTGACGTATTCTACGGCTTCAGTTGTGATTTCCGACGGATGAAAGGAACACGCACCCTATAACTTCAAGTTCATTCCAATGTAAAGTTCATAAAGCCAATGTGTTAAATAACGAATTTACTGTGGTTGACCCTCACAACCGATGAGTACAAACGGTTCTCAACGGGTGCTCCATACAAAATTCGACATTAAATAACATGGTGGTGATATACTGTAAAATAAACGAACCTAACTTATAGGTTTCTTGATGTCTTTGTCAGTCACTTTCTGTCTATCTGTTGTGGGATCTTCTCTTTTTCTATGATAATGGACTCGACTTGAGTATACATATACTCCTGCCATAGTGAGGTACATCAGTTATCTTAGAGATCCGTTAGAGTACCGTAAGAGGTCTGTAAGTTACCAAGAGATACTGAAGTTTCACAGAGAATTCTGCGTCAGTAGTCATAGTAGCTCTGAGCTCCACTCAGCCAAAATAGTATTACACTAATATACTAATTCCAGCACGGCGTCACTTCAAAAATTTACATATATATATATCTTACTAATCGTAGTACTGGATTACTAACCTGCGTTCCAGTGTGTATCTGTACGTTCAATATAACCTATTTTTCAATCTCAAATAGCTGTTTTGTTGCTCATTATTTTGTGTGGTTCCTTCCGCGGAATCCACAACACTATCTAATATTTTCGTTTTTCATATCAGCCCAGTAAAACCTGTTCAACTCTGTGTTGATTTTTTGACCATAACTTCGATGAGGCACCAAGGGAGGATCGAACAGATTTCTCTGGCGTAATGATAACAGAGAGACAAAATTGCTTAAACATTAAGCAAAGTCGAGGTGCCCATATATATGTATGTATATAAGTATGTAGGTAAATATTTTTCTCTCTATTTTACTCTGTAAATATCTATACATCTCAGTCTCTTTTTTTACTATTTATCAAAGTCTTATTTTATCTATCTATCTATCTATCTATCTATCTATCTATCTATCTATCTATCTATCCATCTATCTATCTATCTATGTGTTATTTTATCTATCTATCTATCTATCTATCTATCTATCTATCTATCTATCTATCTATCTATCTATCTATCTTAGTCTTATTTTATCTATCGATCTATCTGTCTATCTTAGTCTTATTTTATCTATCTATCTATCTATCTATCTATCTATCTATCTATCTATCTATCTTAGTCTTATTTTATCTATCGATCTATCTGTCTATCTTAGTCTTATTTTATCTATCTATCTATCTATCTATCTATCTATCTTAGTCTTATTTTATCTATCTTAGTTTTATTTTATCTATCTATCTATCTATCTATCTATCTATCTATCTTTGTCTTATTTTATCTATCGATCTATCTGTCTATCTTAGTCTTATTCTATCTATCTATCTATCTATCTATCTATCTTTGTCTTATTTTATCTATCTATCTATCTATCTATCTATCTTAGTCTTATTTTATCTATCGATCTATCTGTCTATCTTAGTCTTATTTTATCTATCTATCTATCTATGTCTATTATATCTATCTATCTATCTATCTATCTATCTATCTATCTATCTATCTATGTGTATATCTATCTATCTATCTATCTATCTATCTATCTATCTATCTATCTATCTTGTATCCTTACATGCATAAATAAGTGCATGTATGTATACATATCCGTCTGCCTATCAATTTGAAATTGTTCCTGCATCGAGAATGCCTGTAATACAAACGGTCTTAATGCACGTTTCGTGCTCTACATTTAGGTGAATTACAAATTGACTAATAGTTCCTTTTTGCCTTTTATGCAAATTATGCCATAAAATATTCACATCCAGATACACTCAGATATTTATCTTCGTACTACTTTCTCTTGCGACGCTGATGTTTACGTAACTCTCGAAGCATCTCATCATACCCAAACTCTCTGTGTCTGTCTCTCTTTGTCTCTCTCTTCACACACACACACACACACACACTGTAGATAAACCTTTGTACATATCTTTAATCTGACAGCGAGATCTATAAAGATGAAGGTAGATATACTGGTAGATAAATGTAAATATCGTTCGATCGATCAATAAATTGATTTTCGGCAGTCTACTTTTGGCAATCTGCAGCAATCTACATTGGCCATTGAGTTCGATCTGTCTGTCTGAATATAAAATTGACCGGATACCCAGTCAGGGGTCGCCTCTGTAGATAACATGACTGCCAGACGGTGCTGGTATATTAATGTCCACTCGTAAAAAGCGATCGGATATGTATCTAACTTGCGCTTGAATGACCATCACTCGGCCATCGTCCACTTACCTATGGCTTTCATATATTCATCCCAGTTGTCGTTTTTCACTAATGTCCAGCGACCAAAGAGATCCGACATGGTCCTGTAGAAGAAAGGCAAGAATATCTATTATGTTCAGAGGAAGATGAGAGACTTTGAGCAAAAAATGACTAATATTAAGTAAAGAAAGACTGCAGACTCAGTAGATTTCTATCTATCTATCTATCTATCTATCTATCTATCTATCTATCTATCTATCTATCTCAGTCTTATTTTATCTATCTATCTATCTATCTATCTATCTATCTATCTATCTATCTATCTATCTATCTATCTCAGTCTGTTCATATCTATCTATCTATCTATCTATCTATCTATCTATCTATCTATCTATCTATCTATCTATCTATCAGGATGTGCGTTGTGGTGCATTGGATATCGGCTCGGAACGAGAAATCGGGGAGCCGAGTTCGAATTCATTGCATTCACTTACGGGCAAATACCCTTGGGAAAGTTATTAATTCGTCTATTCCTTCCAGTTATGGGTTAAATAACAGGACAGATTGGGTTCTCTAGCCTTGGTCGGCAACCAATCTACCGCAGAAAGCAATGGCAACCTACTGCGGGATAATCTTCTGCCCAGTTAGTCATGTCTTTTTCGAGACATGATCGCCCAAGCGTGTATCACGTATGACACTTAACTGACTGATCTATCTATCTATCTATCTATCTATCTATCTATCTATCTAAATCCGTCTGTTTTTTCCTTTTTTATCTATCTATCAATCTATCTATCTAAATCCGTCTTTTTTTCCCCTTTGATCTATCTATCCATCTATCTATCAAAATCCGTCTGTTTTTTCCCTTTTTATCTATCTATCTATCTATCTATCTATCTATCTATCTATCTATCTATCTATCTATCTAAGTCAGATTGTTCTTAGACCCCTCTCTCTCGCTCTTTATCTCTCGTTCTTTACTTTATCTGGTCATTGTCTCTTTTACTCTCACCATCGCAATACCTGTCAATCTTTGATTACCTGAAAGTTTTACGGCCTGCACAAGAACGCCTGCCAAAGCTTTTCTAATATTTCATCAAACATTGCGGAAGTCTTTAGTATTCGTTTTTTTCATTATATATTGGTATAACCGAGGCTGGATCAATAAGTCCTTAGCCCTACAACCAGTAAGAAGCTCAATTCTATGGAAAACGATCATACTATAATTTTTGTAATAAGAAGTAAATATTCGCTTTTCAAGAGCAGGCATTGATTATGTAAATAATTATTTGTTGATGAAAATAAATGATTTACATCAAGAGGTTAAGGGATTATTAATCTAATACGCAGATACGTTGAGTGTGAGAGACTAAACATTTAATCGAAGGCCGAACATAGGGAACTAAAATGAGAAAAAAATGTGATCTATCTATCTATCTATCTATCTATCTATCTATCTATCTATCTATCTATCTCAGTCTGTTCATATCTATCTATCTATCTCAGTCTGTTCATATCTATCTATCTCAGTCTGTTCATATCTATCTATCTCAGTCTGTTCATATCTATCTATCTATCTATCTATCTATCTATCTATCTATCTATCTATCTATCTATCTATCTCAGTCTGTTCTATATCTATCTATCTATCTATCTATCTATCTATCTATCTATCTATCTATCTCAGTCTGTTCATATCTATCTATCTCAGTCTGTTCATATCTATCTATCTATCTATCTATCTATCTATCTATCTATCTATCTATCTATCTATGTCTGTTCACATCTAACTGTCTATCTATCTCAGTCTGTTCATATCTATCTATCTATCTATCTATCTATCTATCTATCTATCTATCTATCTATCTATCTATCTAGTCTGTTCTATCTATCTATCTATCTATCTATCTATCTATCTATGTCTGTTCACATCTAACTGTCTATCTATCTATCTCAGTCTGTTCTATATCTATCTATCTATCTATCTATCTATCTATCTATCTATCTATCTATCTAGATGGGAAATTCGTTTCTTTATATTGTTAAAGTGTGTGTGTAAGTGGGTTAGGGTTAGGGTAGATAAAAAGAAATCAGAATTGCTAATTGTAAAAGAGATATTGAACAAAATGAGGAAAATGGAAGAAAAGGAGAGGAATGGTTAAACGACGTGGTGAAAAAGTTTGCAACCAGGCACCAAGTTTAACAGTAAAAAATAAAGTATGATCATTTACAGCCTTTTATAACCCGGCGTTTGCGTTTAACAAAGAGGAAGAAGTAAGAAATAGGAGAAGATGGGCAAAGACGAGAGAGGAATTAATAGTGGATAATCATATCTGTATTAGTGAACTATAAGGCTACAAATGTTTTGGCGTTTCTTGAAAGGATGGTGAAATCCTATACATAGGCGTAGAAGTTATTAAAGGGGTTCTTTTATTATTTAAACTTAATTTAAAATTAAAGGAAACTTCTTTTTAAATAATAGAGTTTCAACCTAAATTTTTATATACTACATTTAAACGATAATACAAATTATACGTAATGAAAAAAGTAATTGGACAGAATATAAATTATGCTTTCAGTCAGTCAGTTAAGTGCCATACGTGATACACGCTTGGGCGATCATGTCTTTTTCGAGACATTACTGACTGGGTAGAAGATTATCCCGCAGTAGGTTGCCATTGCTTTCTGCGGTAGACTGGTTGCCGACCAAGGCTATAGAACCCAATCTGTCCTGTTATTTAATCCATAACGGGAGGGAAGAGACGGATTAATACCTTTCCCAAGGGTATTTGCGCGTAAGTGAAGGCAATGAATTCAACTGGAATTCGAACTTGGCTCCCCTATTTCTCGTTCCGAGCCGATATCCAATGCCCCACATATGCTTTAAATGTGTTTCATTCTTAGTTGGTCCTCCTTCATTTGCACTCACGGCTCTCAGTCTGCTCCTGCAGCTCTTTACAAGCGACTGGCATGATTTGGTGGGAGGGGAGTTTTAGCCCTCACTTCTGCAAAGACTTTGATTTCACTGAGGTTCTTTGGTCGCCTTTCACGAATCTGATTCTTCAGTGTTCTCCAACGATTCTCTATTGGATTCATGTCCGGCGATTGGCTGGGCCATGTCAAAACGGTGATGTTATTGTTTTGAAGCCATGCACGTGTTGCTTTGGCTGCATGTTTTGCATCATTGTCCTGTTGAAAAACCCAATCTGGTCCAAGTTTCTCAACTAATGACTGCAAGCAATCTTAAAATCTGAATATATTTGGCTGCATTCATTGTGCCCCAAATAATCAGTTATCCCGTACCATAATATGTAAAGCATCCCCAAACCATAATGCTACCAACTCCGTGCTTCACAGTGGGGATGGTGTTCATTTGATTGAAGGCTGTTCATCCTTTCTCCAAACATGGGTAGCATCGTTGTGGCCATAAAGTTCATTAGACCATAAAAATTGCTTATAATAGTCATCATGCTTTTGTAAATTAGTTTTGGCAAATTCAAGTCTGGATTTCAAATGACGTTTATTTAGCAATGGGGTTTTGCGAGGAGAACGAAATTTTAATTGTTGTCGGTGAAGTTCATAACTTATAGTCCCCCTTGCATACGTGAGTTCCTGCATTGCTGAGATCGTTTTGAAGTTCTCTCCGAGTCACAAAAGGGGTAACTTTTTACTTGCCGTACTATTTTCCAGAAACATTTTTGTGATATTTTGCGCGATGCACCAAAAAGTCCCGAAAGTGTTCCATTCTTAATTTTTTACCCAAGGTATCCATAAGTCTTTAGAAATCTTACGATAGCCTTTTTTTTTCTTTATGGGCAGAAATAATTCGATCCTTAAGATCTTTCGGCAGCTCTCTTTGCTTTGGCATCTTGCAGTACTGTAAGTGCGACGTCTTTGGATGAACTGACCATCAAGATCACTATCACCTTTAAGTAATGCACGTTCTAGAC
>JBBBDQ010000656.1:3752500-3830000 GCA_037127315.1 Ascarosepion bandense
ATATATTACAATATCACTACAGAAGTGGCCATGGCTACTTTTGTAGTGATATTGTAATATATCCCTGTTATAATTTATGAATAAATAATATATATATATATATATATATATGTATCCATTTAACCAATTCATATCTATCTATCTATCTATCTATCTATCTATCTATCTATCTATCTATCGAAAACTTAGCATACTAATCTTCTTAGCTCACTAGCTTTTTCTAACTGATAGGTTTGGAATCACAATACAAACAAACTTGCTTACTTTCATATCAATCAGATAGTAAGCTAATATTAAATTTTACCTCGTCGACCTGCCTGCAATAAAGGAAAGTATTTAATATTATTAATTCTTTAGTAATTTCCACATTTTTTTGTATTAGTATTTTTAACAAGGGGAAATTCTTTCATCAAGTTTTAAGCTTTTATTCAAATGATTATAAAAGACACCGCAATCATCATGTCTTTGTCATGTGAGAAATAAGTGTAAAAAAATGATGAAACTGAAACGAATAAGAAACTAATTCATCAATTGCTACTTTTGATTCAGCAGGTAAAAAAATCTGTACGAAAAATAAGAACTTTAGGAATGGATCTGAAACTCTACGTTCCTATTGCAGATAACAAAATATTTACAAATTTGATGTAATGAATATGCATACACCTTGGTTCCCCCTCACATTAACATGATTGGCTGGTGTAAGCCATAAATACAGACTAAGGCGGGGACGTCTAGTTCTACGCCTATTGACTACGCCTAAGCATACTGCATACGACTACGACGAGCACCAGTCCATTACGGCTACTTGCTAAAATGTCCTACCCATTTACATTGCTTAAACAGCTTACCTACTTCGAATAACATATATATATATATCCCTTTCCGGGACATATAACAAACCAAGAACAATATTCATCTTCTTCTATGTGCCTTGTCCCTTCAGGACGTAGGCGATCATGGCCTTCCATGTTTCCTTATCCCTGGTGGCTCTGAGCACACCTTCTCCTGTTACCCCATGCAACCCTCGTTCCGTCATCCACTTGATTAGGCCCTTCAAATATATTATCCGTTGCTTTCCCCTGTCTCTCTTTCCCTCTATCTGGCCTGTTAGTATCAGGATCTCCAAGCCCTCTTTCATCATTTCGTGTCCCATGAACTTCAGCTGTCTCTTCCTGATGCTCAATATTAATTTCCTTTTTGTTTCCATCATTTCCAAGATCTCATCATTGCTCACATCCTCGATCCATATTCGCGGCATCCTTCTGTAGAACCACATTTCAGTTGCTTCAAGTTTTTCCTTTATCTTTGATGGTATTGTCCAGCATTCACTGCCATATTGCAGGATGGACAGCACGTAGCAATCCAGTACTCTTTTCCTAGTTTCTAGCGAAATTGTCCTGTTTCTTAATACTTTACTCGATTTCTGGAATGCTTCTTTCGCCATGCCAATTTGTATTCGACTCTCTGGGTCGCACTTTCCGTCTTCTGTTATAACGCTTCCCAGGTATTTAAAGTTTTGTACCTGCTTGATTCTGGTATCCCGACCTGTATTTGGCATTTTGGGCTGCCCTTTTTACTGATGACCATGCATTCAGTTTTCGTGCAGTTTATTTCTAGTTCTTTCTTGTTACTTTCAACAATATTAAGTTAGCATATTCTGACGACGAATCCTGCTGCCGGTTGAAAACCCCGCTGATATTTTCGCATCTTCGATCAATGTCCAAAATGTTACTCAATCTTACGACTTTGTAAGACGAATTAAAAGGTCTATATGTATTTATTTTTACATATATTGACTAAAACGGTATGGCTGATTAAAACTTGGTTTACACACATATTGTATTCGTTGGCTTTCATGAGAGCAGATCGTGCGAATCCTAATTTGAACGCCTTCTGAACTAATTATCAATCTTATAAAACAACTGCTAATCGATCCTGAACCAATATCAAGCCATAAGGTTGTTTTCAATCAGTTGTAAAACTTAATCCAAAAATAAATTCTGCTTTTGATCATAGAACAGAAGGCTGTCTATTCGAATCTCATCGGGGTCAGTAATGCATGAATCATGTAGTGGTCATCCATGTAGATAAATATTCTATCCTGTATAATATCTATCCACTCATCTGAAGTAGGTTCTTCTTCTTCTATGTGCCCTGTCCATTCAGGACGGAGGCGATCATGGTTCTCCACGTCTCTTTATCCCTTGTAACTCTTAGTATGTTTGATCCTGTTACTTCTGTCAACCCCCGTTCCGTCATCCATCTGATCAGGCCCTGCAAATATGTTATCCGCTGCCTTACTCTGTCTCTCTTTCTTTATATCTGGCCAGTAAGTATCAGGTTCTCCAAGCTCTCCTTCCTCATTGAGTGTCCAAGGAACTTCAGTTGTCGCTTCCTGATGCTCAGTATTAATTTCCTTTTTGTTGCCATTCTTTCCAACACCTCATCGTTGCTTGCATGCTCAGTTCACGCTATCCGCAGCATCCTTCTGTAGAACCACATTTCCGCCGATTCAAGTTTTGTTCTCATTTTCGATGATATTGTCCAGCATTCACTGCCGTATTGAAGAACTGACATCACATAGCAACCCAGCACTCTTTTCTTTGTTTCTAGTGAAATTTTCCTGTGTGTTAGTACTTTACTCAGCTTCTGAAACGCGTCCTTTGTCATGCCAATTCGCAGTTTCCATCTTCTGTTAGAACACTTCCTAGGTATTTAAAGTTTTGTACTTACTTGATTCTGGTATCTCCCACCTGTATTTGGCATTTTGGGTTGCACCTTATGCTGATGACCATGCATTCAGTTTTCTTAAATTTTATTTGTAGTCCTTTTTAGTCACTCTCCACCTATACATCCTATAGGAGGTCTTGTAGTTTCCTTTCCGTGTCTGCAATTAGCACTGTATCATCTGCATACCTTATGGTATTCAAGTTGTGGCTTACAATGATGAAGATTATATTTAAAGAAAATTGTGGTCGAAACTTTCAATGTAGTTGATATATAGAGTTGTATACGTGTACAGCTACTTTCTTACTTTCCTGACGGCTACAACCTCCAGGAATTTAAATGCAATGTCAATACCCATCTCTTAACCACTTGACTCCAGTTCTTTCTACTTCACCCTGTAAATGTTTTCCTTTCTCTCTGCCTTCGCAACTGTCTTCACACCTGTGTTCCCAACATTCTCTTGCTCCTTTCTAACTGGTTTGTCTTTCTCTTTACTCTAATCTTTATTTAATCTTTTTCTCTTATGTAGTCCCCTGCGCATAAGGGGCGTTACGGCCTTGCTTGGGGGGGACGATTAAAATTTAAAAAATGTACTTGAATGTAGTTTCTTTCATGCGTATATGTAAAGTTTGTTGGTATACATGTTTAATCCTATATGGATAAATGTGTGTATATATGTATACATATGCATATGGATATATCTGTATGTGTATATATGTGTGGCCATATGTATGTGTATATGTGTGTGCATCTAAACTTATTTATAAATGAAACTTTGTCTGTGTGTGTGTGTGTGTATGTGTGTGTGTATGTGTGTGTGCTAGTCCGTTACTTATAGACTCCGAAATAGCTGAACTGATTTTCTTGAAAATTTACACAGTTTTACAATAAGCGTCTGCGAGTGTTCTTAGCTAGGTTTTGTGTCGAGGTACCCCGATAAATATCGAAAATCGATAATCAAAAAAATCGGGTTATAGAAGGAGGGGTCCGATTTTAATCAAATTTGATACACTCATAGACAAAGACATAAGAAACGATATTCAGAAGTTTCAAGGTTACAGTTCTTACAATAGTGCAGAAAATCAATAATATATATATATATAAAAAAGGCAAGATGTGTGTGTGTGTGTGTGTGTGTGTGTGTGTGTGTGTGTGTGTGTGTTTATCTGGCTGTATGTATGTATTTTTTCAGCCTTTTTATTTTAGGTTTTGCTTCGGGTTTGGCTCTAAGTAGGTATAATTGTAGTTCTTAGTCTCAGCCATGATACCATTTACTCAGAGGACTTATTTAGCCTTCAAAATTCAGTTTACGACGAAAAAAACTTATTTGATATCGATACCAGGAAATCAAAATTTGACTTACATCTATTCATTTTTCTTTCAGTCTACCGTTTCGCTTTAACTGGAAACAACTATTGCTTTTTAGTCTTTCGTGCCAACGTCCAAAGAATCTGAGCTCCAGGACCATGGATTAGTTTTATATCTTTCATTAAACCTGAGCAACTCCGTGCTATAACTGCTAGTACACATATATGTGTATATGATACACACATACATATGTGTATACGTATTCGTGTGCATGTGGATGAGTGTGTATGGGGTTATGATCACTCATTTTGCATAATGAACTTTTTTCACCCTAATCTCGGTGACCTTTACAAGATAAGCCTAAAGATTTCTGTACGAAATATATAGTGTGGTCTGATAAGATGAACTTATTTAGCTGGTGAAGATGGATCATAATTTATTACCATTTGAGTTCATACGTTGAGTTTCTTTACATAATATATGTGTGAACATTATTTTTAATAAAATAATCGTATTTGAGTTGATATTCTGTTTTTAATTAAACTTTATATATATAAATTTTTTTTCTGCTTCAAATATAACGGTTAACAAATTGCTCGTGTTCATTAGAACGTGAAAATTATCCAAAATGGAATTGTTTTGTGTCTTGAAATGACATGGTCATGCACGTGATAAAGCATATTTGCAAGTAAAACAACAGTCATTCTTGATAATGGCTAAAAGTATAGCCGAAAGCGCTCGAAAGTTCAAAAATTTTGGTGAACTGTACAACATGAAAAATGTCCATTTTGGATAATTCTTACGTTCTAATGAACTCTAGCAATTTGTCAACCGTTATATTTGAAGCAAAAAAAAAATGTACAGTAATATATATATATATTTTTTATTTATTTTTTGTCGTTGTTGCCGTTATTTCTAATAAAGTTTGTTTTATTACAGTTTTTTTACTCCCCTTTCTTGTGTTGGTATGGTTTTTCCCATTCTTTGTGAAAGTCTATTTATTTGCTTTTTATCTTTAGTACTTCAGCCTTTTCCCTGACGATCCGTAGTGTGAAACCGCGGTAGGTTTTGGCTCACTTTAGATTTTTTGTATATATATATATATATATTAATTTATTTGTTTGAACCTTTTTTTTAATAGTCGTATTTGAGTTGATATTCTGTTTTCAATTAAACTGTATATATATATATATATATATATATATACCGATCTGAATATATTGGAAACATTTTTTTCAGAAAACTATGTTTAAATCTGCAGGATTCGAATCTGGAACACCTAATAAAGGGTAAGCTCTTAATTTATCTAATGCGTCTCAGATCGCTCGGCCACTAATGATTTCACAGTCTAAACGAAGGAAAATAAAGCCTTTTAAAAACAAATCTATGACGTACCACGTCAATTGACGGCTTCTACTTTGTTGTTAGGGTCTCAGGTTCTAATCTTACGAAATGACACATATTTTCCTAAGAACGTTTCTCAAAAATATTTAGGCCGGTATGTATATATATATTTTGTAATAACTTTAATCCAAACGGAAAAGTAGGAAGATAAATCCCCAAACCTGATCCTAATTAATATTAAAATTTTAATATCAAAAAATGATACAAGAGGAGAGCTCAATGTAATTAAAATTACAGAGCTAATATAAAATATAATAAATTTTCAATGTTCAAAACTGTTGAATGATCATTTCAACATGAAATCCCTAAGAGATTTCACATCTCACCAGAAAGTATACATTTTTTCAAAATGAAATAAAAAAGAAATAAAAAAGAAATAAATTTCTTTTTTTATTTCATTTTGAAAAATGTGTTAGTTCCTGATGAGATGTGAAATCTCTCTTAGGGATTTCATGTTGAAATGATCATTCAACAGTTTTGAACATTGAAAATTTCTTTTATTTTATACATACATACACACACACACACACACACACACACACACACACACACACACACACACACACACACATATATATATATATATATATATACTGATTAATTAAAAAACAGAGTATCTACTCAAATACGAGTATCTATTAAAATAATGTTCAAACAAATTAGTTAAAAACATTCGGTTCTTTATACGTTTCATAAATCTTCGGAAAAAAATGTATGTGTGTGTGTGTGTGTGTGTGTGTGTGTGTGTGTGAAGGGTGAGGGGATAAATGGTCGACTAAATTACGAGGAAATGAAAATTACACTGACATATCATTTATCAAATATATTTACCAAAATTGCTAAAAGATATTTTGAATTATGAAAGAGTAAATTTACTTAATAAAATTGCCATTCGTTTCAATTACTGCCTTAGACCGACTTTAGAATCTCCTGCAAGCTTTCTGAATAGTTTCCTTCTTTAAGTTGGTGACTGCCGCCATAATTCTTGCCTTCTCTTGACCTTTGGTATTACAATGGAATTTTTGTTGGATTCTCGCTCAACAGGCGCACATAATAATCAAGGGGGTTGCAGTCTAGGGAATTAGGGGGTCAGATGTATTTGGTAATGTTCTCACAGAAATTGCCCGACAGCCATGACTGGCTTTTCCTGTTTGTGTGGCATAGTGCAGAGTCTTATTGCCAGATATTGGTTCTTCCAGCAGCCACACTCTTGAACCCAAGACCAACACTACCTTTTCAAGGGGCTTGATGTTAAGTCTGTGGCAGTGTGGGAAGATCAATGGAGGCTTAACGTTGTCATCACTAGTGACCACGCCAAACATTTTCGTAATCACCATTAGACACATCCAAGTCTTTCCGAATCCACACTGTCCTCAGATTGTCACCCAGATACTCTGAAGTTTTCGTATTGAGGCATCCAACGCGACTTTCAAGCAGTACAGTAGGATATTTTTCAAATTTCTGGCAGAGTGACTTGAGTCTGGGTGTTCTGGTTCTCCAAGACGATGCACAACTGGCCTCACAACTTGCGCCGTCGACGAACAACGATCATGCGTGTAATTAGATTATCATATGGCGTCAATGTGCCAGTCACACCCCGTATATGTATATACATCATAATCATCATTTATCCATCACACCCAGATGGTGCATAGGGCAGCAACTTTTTGGTTGCTGTTTCTGTAACAAACTGTTTTTTACGGGGCAGGGTTGTTAGCTCTGCACCCAACCCCCAAACCTGAAGGACCATATGTATATACAACTGTACAAAATTGGCTAGTCACGTGTGGAAAATTGAAAACAAAATATGGAAAAGACCCACACATAACGTGGAGTATAGTAAAAACAGCCAAGCCTTACAATGGTGGCAAAATATGTAGACTGTTCCAGGAAGAAAAGTTAGCGATTATGCTATTCCCAAACAAAAATGAAACTACTGAACGAAAGAACAGAAATTATGACTAAGTGTAACCATACTAAAAAATACCTATTAGGTTTATACAGCCATGGATGAAAACGTTATAATTTCTTGTTTTTTAAAAATTTCGCGTTAAAAAATTCCCTGCTAGGGGAGCGTAAAAAACAAACAAAAACAAAACAAAAAAAAAACAACAAAAAAAAAAAGAAGAGAAATACAAACAAAAAACACCGTTACGTGAGCGTTCTTTAAAAAAAACGGTAAACGGTTAAAATCAGTTATTGAAAATCGCCTGAAGACACCACTCATGGTAGAAACCTAGGTCGCGTAATAACACGTTTACGAATGGAATATATATATATATATATATATATATATATATAAGCAGTATTCTTGGTAATTTGTAAGGTCCATTCTGCGTGGGATCGTAATCCGATAAGAACTCGGTGTAAGTATTATAATTAAATAATATGGATATATTCATAAATCTGTTGGTGATAATTTATTTCATGAGTTAAAAAAATATTCAACTCATCAGATCGAATAGTTTTTACCAAAATGAATGGGTTTGCTTTATCCAGACAGAAGGAATAGTAGGAGGAAGAGGAAGAAGGAAAACATTTTATTGTTGTGAGAGGGAGTCAGATATACAATGTTCATTTTTAAACGCAGATGTCATATTTAAAATGTTCCATATATTTACAAACTAGATGATAAGATGAACTTTGATTGAACTTTAGGTGAAACATTTTCAAATACAGGGCAGTAAATTTAGGGGCCGTATTTTAAATAGTTAAAATTACATTTTTAGATTTTTATATTAATTTCTGTGTGTTTTCTTTCTGTGTCTGCTATCAGCACTGTGTCATCTACAGAAGGTAGCTGAAGAGAGTGACAAGAAACTGCAAGAAGACCGAATGCATGGTCATCAGTAAAAAGGGCAGCCCAAAATGCCAATTACAGGTGAGTGACTCTAAAATCAAGCAGGTACAGAAATTTAAATACCTAGGAAGTGTTCTAACAGAAGACGGAAAGTGCGACACTGAGATCCGAAGGCGAATTGGCATGGCGAAAGAAGCATTCCAGGAAGTTGAGTAAAGTATCAAGAAACAGGACAATTTAACTAAAAAACAAAGAGGAGAGTACTGGATTGCTATGTGATGTCAGTTCTTCAATATGGCAGTGAATGTTGGACAATATCTTCGAAGATGAAGGAAAAACTTGAAGTAACTGAAATGTGGTTCTACAGAAGGATGCTGCGGATATCATGGACCGAGCATGTGAGCAATGACGAGGTTTTGGAAAGAATGGAAACGAAAAGGAAATTAATACTGAGTATCAGGAAGGGACAACTGAAGTTCCTGGGACATGCAATAAGAAAGGAGGACTTGGAGAACCTGATACTAACAGGCCAGATAGAGGGGCAAAGCGACAGTGGAAAGCAGCGGATAATATATTTGAAGGACCTGAGCAGGTAGATGATAGAACGGGGGCTGAGAGACGTTACAGGAGAAAGCGTGATAAGAGCCACCAGGGACAGGGAGAATTTGAAAGCCATGATCGCTTACATCCTGAAAGGACATGGCACATAAAAGAAAGGTATTAATTTCGACGGCAATAATAATCTTTTCATCTTATAAATATAATACTTTCGCTTTCATGGAAATAACATTACTATTCATGAAATAAATTATCGCCAATGGATTTATAAATTTTTACAACTTATTTTCCTAGATATGTATGCGTGTGTTATTATCAGGTGTTAATAAAACAGTACTCAATTTACTAGAAACAGAGCTATTTGATATCTATATCTATAAAAGTGACGAGGGTGGACGTTGTGTACGTATTTGTTTGTTTGATAGATTCGACTTAGCGTCTGCATTTTGCGGTCTAGCTCGACGGGAGTTGCGATCAGATGTAGATCAAAATTTTAAAACGCTAAAGACACCTTGAAATTTTTCAGAAAGCCAAAATTAGAAGTAGAAAAATATAAGTTATCACCCCACAAAGTCAGGGATAAGTTTATGTATTGATTATGATATAGAATCGATCAACCCACCTTATATTATCTATATCTATAGATAAGTTGCGCCTCCCCTCCCACCCTAATCCAATCGAGACATTCTACATTGTTATCTATATCTATAAAAGTGACTAGGGTGGACGTTGTGTAAATATTTGCTATGTAAATTCATCATATGTTTTTTATTTTTATTATTCCTTAAACTACCCGAGTTAAACCGTGTTAAACTGCTTGTTCCATAATAAACGTACATATTGTCCTACGTCGATGGCACGACATAGAGTTTCATGCCTTTTGCAATCATAGTAACATTATCTGATTTAACTTATTCTTCTTTTAGGGTCACATAGTAAAAATACTTAAATTCCCCTGATTGATGCAGATCCCTAAAGAAACTTTCAGAATAGAAGCATTGGTAAAATTGTGGGACCTATATGCCAATCTAGTAGCAGGAGTAAATACATACGGTTGGAATACCAGGGGAAATAATTTCGCCAGAGCAGTTGCCATGAAAACAGATTGTAAAAATAAAGACAGAGGGAAGCCACATTACGTCGGTGTCAAAGTGACTGAAGGCGGGCTGTCAAGTCAGAATCGATTACACTGGTCAAACACAATTTTTTTGACGCATTTTATCTAATTTTGGAATGCTGAATCCAAATTTGGCATCTTTTTTTATGCATATCACGTCACGTCATTGAGATATAAAAACTTGCATTTCTGCAAGATATGAAGATTGTACTCGTAATTAAAAATAGAAAATAATTAATAAGTTGTTAACAATTTATAAAATTAATGTAATGCATATTATTTTTATGTACAAATTAAGTACGATGATAAGAAAGTATTGTGGGGCCTCTCCTTTTTTCCAGGATAATAGACTCGTCTAGAGTATACATATACTCTTACCATAGGAGATAACGCCAGATTCGAGCGATACCGAAAGATACCGTGGTTTCACGGAGAATAAAGCGTTAGTAGTTCGTAGTAGCTCTGAGCTCAACTCAGTAGAATATTCTTACACAGCACCCGTCAGCTTCCGACGTGGACATACTAAACCTACTACGTCTTCACTTTAGAGACTTGTATATATATTTCCTACTAATTGTATTTCTTGATTACAAACCTGCGTTCAAGTTTGTAACTTTTATGTTTAATATACTTATTTTTCTATCTCAAATTCTGGTTGTTGTTCCTTTATTTTGTCCGGTTCCTATTCCTGGGATCTACAACAGAAAGTATGTAGAAAATGTCCATTTATTACATCAGCTACTCATAAGTTTCTTCCTCTTTGATGTATAAGTCTGGGAACATTTCTCCTCAAGGTCCAGATATATTCGGCCATCATTTTTCAATCCTGGGTAAAAAGCAATCAGAGTCTAACCGTACTGATGATCTGTGATACAGCCAAACAGATCAGTCTGCGGATGACAATATATATATATATATATGCAATGAACACTCTCAGCTATTGGGCGTGTATAATGATAATATACACGCTAAAAAGTATGCTTCCTTCTACCGAGCGCCTATAGCTCAGAAGTAGAATCCCATCTACTTTGGTAAGATTCTTCCATTATTTAAATGTATTCATAAAAGCATTCACTTGCTTTTCACTCCTATCACCCAGGTTCTCTTGAAACTTGTTCAAGTGACTGTGTAAATAATGTTTCTTGATACTCATTCTACATCCAAGTGCTTGCAAACTCAATAGTAGCTTTCTTAGAATAGTTTGGTAATTGTCATCTTTCTTGTTCCCAAGAAAATTATGCACCACATTAGAAAATGCACTCCAATTCTTCTACATTCAGTGATGCTTTTGTCCCCATCTCCAAGTGGCACTTTAAAGTAAGCAAGCTACACCTTCTTTCCAAAATCATCAATGATGCTTTTTTCATCTTTCTTGTTCCCAAGAAAATTATGCACCACATTAGAAAATGGACTCCAATTCTTCTACATTCAGTGTTGCTTTTGTCCCCATCTCCAAGTGGCACTTTAAAGTAAGCAAGCTACACCTTCTTTCCCAAATCATCAATGATGCTTTTTTCATCTTTCTTGTTCCCAAGAAAATTATGCACCACATTAGAAAATGGACTCCAATTCTTCTACATTCAGTGATGCTTTTGTCCCCATCTCCAAGTGGCACTTTAAAGTAAGCAAGCTACACCTTCTTTCCAAAATCATCAATGATGCTTTTTTCATCCATCAAAGTGAAATTTCGACAGACATAGCAGAAGATGTCCGCATTATTATCTTCTTTGACTTGTTGTAGCCATAATTGCTAGACAATCTCCAGGAGTTTAAATGTAAGGTCAACAGACATCTCTTATCACACTAACTCGCATCCATTCTCTCAAACTCTCTTCCCATCTACACCACCCCCATCCTCGGTATCCTATCCCCCTTCTCCCGACATTTCCTATAACTAACCACTCTTTCTCATCATTTTCCCCTTATGTAACCCCTTGCGTAACAGTAGCAGTAAAATGCCTTGCTTGGGGTGACAATCTCTAGGAATTTAAATGTAAGGTCAATAGACATCTCCTATCTCACTAACTCGCATCTATTCTCTCAAGCTCTTTTTTCATCTACTCCACCCCCATCCTCGGTATCCTCATCCGTCTATTACCCTGCTCCTGACATTTCCTATAACTAACCCCTCTTTCTCATCACTTTCCCCTTATGTAACCCCCTGCGCAACAGTGGCAGTAGAATGCCTTGCTTGGGGTGACAATCTCCAGGAATTTAAATGTAAGGTCAACAGACATCTCTTATCACATTAACTCGCATCCATTCTCTCAAACTCTCTTCCCATCTACACCACCCCCATCCTCGGTATCCTATCCCCCTTCTCCCAACATTTCCTATAACTAACCACTCTTTCTCATCATTTTCCCCTATGTAACCCTGATGAAAAAATAGGTTATATTGAACGTAATATACAAAAGTGAGCGCAGGTTAGTAAATCCAGGAATACGATTAGTAAGGAATACGAGTCCATTATCATAGAAAAAGCGGAGATGCCACAACACAAAGTTAGCATGTCTTGGGGAGGATCATTGTTTTTCGACTGGAACTACAGAATTACAAACACAATCTGTACGAAATACCAGAAACAACATCACTTGTGAACTTACAAAGGCAGCGACAACTAAAATTCATATGACTCGATAAGAAAACAAAATAGTTTAAAAAGAAAATCCACATCATTACTGGAAGGAGCTATAAAAGATTTTGTCTTTTATAATCATTTCCCCCAAAGCAAGTCAGAAATGCAACTGATGCTCAGGGGGTTACAGCAAGAGAAAAGAAAGGAACAGGGGATAGCTAAGATAAGATAATTGATGGATAGGAATCAAGTAGAAAAAGATGGCAATTAAGGTTGCATTGAAACTTTTGGAGATTGTAGCCATTGGAATGTTGAAGAAAAGATAAGATATGGATGTGAATCAAGTAGATAGAAGATGGCAATTGATGTTGCATTTAAACTTTTGGAGATTGTAGCGATTGGGATGTTGAAGAAAAGATAAGAGATGGATGGGAACCAAGTAGATAAAAGATGGCAATTGAGGTTGCATTGAAAATTTTGGAGATTGTAGCTATTGGAATGTTGAAGAAAAGATAAGAGATTGATGGGAACCAAGTAGATAAAAGATGGCAATTAGGGTTGCATTTAAACTTTTGGAGATTGTAGCTATTGGGATGTTGAAGAAAAGATAAGAGATGGAATGGAAGCAAGTAGATAAAAGATGGCAATTGAGGTTGCATTGAAACTTTTGGAGATTGTAGCTATTGGAATGTTGAAGAAAAGATAAGAGATGGATGAGAATCAAGTAGATAGAAGATGGCAATTGATGTTGCATTTAAACTTTTGGAGATTGTAGCTATTGGGATGTTGAAGAAAAGATAAGAGATGGATGGGAACCAAGTAGATAAAAGATGGCAATTGAGGTTGCATTGAAAATTTTGGAGATTGTAGCTATTGGAATGTTGAAGAAAAGATAAGAGATTGATGGGAACCAAGTAGATAAAAGATGGCAATTAGGGTTGCATTTAAACTTTTGGAGATTGTAGCTATTGGGATGTTGAAGAAAAGATAAGAGATGGAATGGAAGCAAGTAGATAAAAGATGGCAATTGAGGTTGCATTGAAACTTTAGGAGATTGTAGCGATTGGGATGTTGAAGAAAAGATAAGAGATGGAATGGAAGCAATTAGATAAAAGATGGCAATTGAGGTTGCATTGAAACTTTTGGAGATTGTAGCGATTGGGATGTTGAAGAAAAGATAAGAGATGGAATGGAAGCAAGTAGATAAAAGATGGCAATTGAGGTTGCATTGAAACTTTTGGAGATTGTAGCGATTGGGATGTTGAAGAAAAGATAAGAGGTGGATGGGAACCAAGTAGATAAAAGATGGCAATTGAGGTTGCATTGAAACTTTTGGAGATTGTAGCTATTGGGATGTTGAAGAAAAGATAAGAGATGGAATGGAAGCAAGTAGATAAAAGATGGCAATTGACGTTGCATTGAAACTTTTGGAGATTGTAGCGATTGGGATGTTGAAGAAAAGATAGGAGATGGAATGGAAGCAAGTAGATAAAAGATGGCAATTGACGTTGCATTGAAACTTTTGGAGATTGTAGCGATTGGGATGTTGAAGAAAAGATAAGAGGTGGATGGGAACCAAGTAGATAAAAGATGGCAATTGAGGTTGCATTGAAACTTTTGGAGATTGTAGCTATTGGGATGTTGAAGAAAAGATAAGAGATGGAATGGAAGCAAGTAGATAAAAGATGGCAATTGACGTTGCATTGAAACTTTTGGAGATTGTAGCGATTGGGATGTTGAAGAAAAGATAAGAGATGGAATGGAAGCAAGTAGATAAAAGATGGCAATTGAGGTTGCATTGAAACTTTTAAAGATTGCCAGGGAAGCAAGCGAATCAAAGTGAGTCCCACAAACGGAAACTTCGAGAAAAGAAACTTTAGGGTAGAAGAGACGGTTACATTTAGCTATTTTCATAGTAAAATGATAGAACCTTAATGCCAGTCTCGTAGCACGATTATATACACGTAGTCAAGCTACCAGGGACAAAAAGGCTCGTCAATGCAGTTTCTATGAAAATTAATTGTAGAAAAGACCCAGGGAAGCCACATTACGTCGGTGATAAAGTGACGGAAAGTGGGATGCCAAGTCAGGATCGATTATATTGGAATATTTACTCAACTTGAGAAATCGATTTTCGTGAAATCTATTTTAAAAGAAAGATTTTATAAATTTCAATTGAGCGTAACACTGGCTGCTCGATGGATGAATCCCTATTGTTCCTTCAAAAGGAAACTTAATATTCATTTAGTCAGTTAAGTGCCATACATGATGCACGCTAGGGCGATCATGTCTCGAAAGAGACATGACTGACTGGGCAGAAGATTATACCGCAGTAGGTTGCCATTGCTTTCTGCGGTAGACCCGTTTGCCAACCAAGGCTAAAAAACCCAATCTGTTCTGTTATTTGATCCATATCTAGAGGGAGAAGAGATAGACTATATTACATTATTACATTATGCATAAGAAGTGGGGGATCAGTTTATTACTTCATAACAATAGAAAACAGATTCCTCACTTTATGACCAGGAGAGGTCTTGATTTTTCTTAACTATTATAGTAATTCAGTCAGTTAAGTACCATACGTGGTACACACTTTGGGAGATCATGTCTCGAAAGAGACATGACTGACTTGGCAGAAGATTATCCAGCAGTAGGTTGCCATTTCTTTCTGCGGTAGACTGGTTGCCAGCCATGGCTATAGAACCCAATCTGTTCTGTTATTTGGTTCATTGCTAGAGGGAGAAGAGATAGATTATATTACATTGTATATTAAGTATAATTAGTGGGAGATCAGTTTATAACTTCAAAACAATAGAAAACCGATAACCCACTTTATGACCAGTAGAAGTTTTGATTTATCTCAACTATTATATTCAGTCAGGCATTTAAGTGCCATATGTGATACACGCTTTGGGCGATCATGTCTCGAAAGAGATATGACTGACTGTGCAGAAGATTATCCCGCAGTAGGTTACCACTGCCTTCTGCGATAGACTGGTTGCCAGTTAAGGCTATAGAACCCAATCTGTCCTGTTGTTTAACCCATAACTGGAGGAAAGAGACGGATTAATACCTTTCCCAGGGGATATTTGTGCATAAGTGAAGGCAAAGAACTCAACTGAAATTCGAACTTGATATTACTATTGCTATTATAGATGAGGAGGGTAAATAGGACAATTTTTTTCGAGCCCTATGGCAACAGTTTAGCGAAAAACCTAACGCGTTTTTTTTTCTGGCTGCTCGGTCAATGATATTCTGAATGCTTCATCATTAGGAATCTGTTGATATTATATATTTTTTTGTAATCATATCGCTCTAAGCAAGGCATTTTACTGCCACTGTTGTGCAGGGGGTTACATAGGAGGAAAGTTATTGTTGTTATTTATTTTTATTTATTTATTTTTTTTTATAATCATATCGCCTCAAGCAAGGCATTTTACTGCTACTGTTTTGTATGGAACTACATAGGAGAAAAGTTATGAGAAAGAGTGACAGATTATAGGGCGTGTCAGGAAGTGGGTAAGAGAAGGATGAGAATACTGATGAGAGTGGAGTGGACTAAGAAAGGAGCATGACAGATAGGGCGCAGGTTAGTGAGATAGGAGATGACTATTGACTTTACATTTAAATTCTTGGAGATTGTAGCTGTCGGGGAAGCAAGTAAACGGAGTGAATTCCACAGGTGGGAAATGCGAGCAAAGAAGCTGGTGGTGTAGAATTTGTGTTTTCAATTATTGCTTTCATAGTAAAAGGGTGGGACCTAGTTGCTAATCTTGTGGCTCGAGTAAATTCATATATAGGGGGCACCAGGGAGCTTAGTTCATCGGGATGAGGAAAACCAATCCTGCACTTTGATTCAAGACTGATAGACAGAAAGTGAATAAAAGTAATTTGAGAAGCATTAGCTGCTCACTTAGTAAATGGTGAATATTTACTAGGTACGTCCAATTTTACCGTGGGAAAATCAGGATAGTCTGAAGTAAAAGGCCTCAAACTAAATAAAAACAAGGTTTTCTCGGCAAAATGTTTATGCTATCATAAAGAGGATCGATCAAAGTATTTTCTAATTAGTTTTACAAGTTTTTAAAATTGTTCTAACAGATTCTGGAAAGGCTCATTTAGTGGTAGAAAATCTTTTTTTTCTCTCGTCAGTGAAAGGGGAAAATTGACGCTAGTGTTTATGTCAACAACGTAATATTACGCGAAGACATTTTTTGACGGTGAAAGACACCTTAATTTTGAAATTCTTGCAAAACTCAAATAATCGTTTGATTTTGATGAAAATTTCAGGACTTATTCACAAATGACTGAAATGATTTTTGAAATAATTATTTTTTATAAAATATCGGTAAAACATATTTTTTTTAATTTGTTACCCCCCCACCCCCCCACCCCAATATTTAATTTCTAGAAATGTCGAAAAAGGCGACTAGGTCACAACATATAGACAGTTTTCGTTAAATTTAGGAGTCATTAAGGAAAGCTAATCAACTGTCTTTTTTCTTCAAAACAAGTTACCTTTTAGAAAATCAGCTCTGAATTAGGAAAACAAAAATGCAATAAAACTATACCAATTTTTATTTGGGTAAACTTTTAATTGCTTTTATAAACATAAATTAAAATTGTGTCATCGTCTGAATAAAAAAAAATTTCTGTTAGTAATGAATTTTTACAAGAATTGTTTTTATTTTTCATTTTTTTTATTAAGTAATTTAAAAGGTTTCATAAATCTTTTACAATTTTCTCCTTATAGGTCTCTTAACAAAAAACCTGCTCCTCAACAGGATGCATAAAATCCAAGGAAGGAACAATCATATTAGAGAAAGAGGAAATACTCCAGCGATGGGAAGAATATATAAAGGATCTCTTTTGTGACAAGAGAGAACAACCGAGAATACAAAAGGAGATGGATGGACCGGAAATACTGAAATCCAAAGTGGAAGCTGCAATGGCCAAAATAACAGAAACAAAGCACCTTGTCCAGATGGCATAGTGATAGAGCTGCTGACAGCCTTAGAAGAATATGGCATAGAAAAGATTACCGACATATTAAACGAAATTTATAGCAACGGAATAATACCAGACGAACTATGCAAGTCGATATTTATAGCGCTGCCGAAGAAACCTGGTGCAAACGAGTGCGAACTACACAGAACTATCAGCTTAATGAGTCACATTACAAAACTGATTGTCAGAATCCTGATGAATAGAGCGAGAAGCAGAATCAGGCCAGAGATAGGGCAGGAACAGTGCGGGTTCGTCAAAGACACTGGAACAAGGAACGCCATATTCATGATTAGGATGCTCTCTGAAAGGGCATTACAAATGAAGAAAGACTTGTACCTAGGCTTCATTGACTACGCGAAAGCATTCGACAAAATACGATACAAAGAATTGATGGAGATGCTAGGCAGCCTCGACATTTTCGAGAAAGACATAAGAATAATCAAGAATCTCTACTGGCAGCAAACGGCCTGCATACGGACAGGTAACGATCTCAGTAGATACACAAAGATAAAAAAAGGCGTAAGACAAGCATGTGTCTTTTCACCGGATTTGTTCAAACTATACAGCGAGAATATTTTGAGGACCCTACATGACACGCCAGTATTTGTTATTGGAGGCCACAACCTGAACAACATAAGGTATGCTGACGAAACAGTGCTGATTGCGGACACGGAAAGGAAACTACAAGACCTTATACAGAAAGTAGCAGGGGAGAGTGACAAGAAGGGACTACAAATGAACTTTAAGAAAACTGAGTGCATGGTTCATCAGCAAAAGATACAACCCAAAATGCCAAATACAGGTGGGGGATCACAGAATCAAGCAAGTACAAAAATTTAAGTACCTAGGAAGTCTTCTAACAGAAAGTGCGACACGGAGATCCGAAGGCGAATTGGCATGGCAAAGGACGCGTTCCAGATGAGCAAAATACTAACACACAGGAAAATCTCAATAGAAACGAAGAAAAGAGTAGTAGACTGTTACGTGATGTCAGTTCTTCAATACGGCAGTGAATGCTGGACAATATCATCGAAAATGAGGACAAAACTGGAAGTGGCCCGAAATGTGGTTCTACAGAAGGATGTTGCGGATATCATGAATGCAAGCAACGCTGAGGTGTTGGAAAGAATGGCAACAAAAGGAAATTGATGCTGAGCATCAGGAAGAGACAACTGAAGTTCCTGGGGCATGCAATGAGGAAAGAGAACCTGGAGAACATGATACTGACTGGTCAGATAGAAGGAAGGAGAGACAGAGGAAGGCAGCGGATAACATTTTTTAAAAAAATCATTTCACCCCAAGCAAGGCATTCCACTGCCACTATTGCGCATGGGGCTACATAGGGGAAGGTAAAGAGAAGGAGTGGTTAGACATAGGGAATGTCATGAGGAAGGTGACAGATGAGTAAGGATACCGAGCATGAGGGTTGGGCAGATGGGAAGAGTGTTTGATAGAATGGGAGCAGGTTAGTGTGTTAGGAGGTTTCTATTGACCTTACATTTAAACTCCTGGAGATTGTAGCCGTCGGGGAAGCAATCGTGTGGAAGCGAATTCCACAGTCGGGAAGTGCGAGGAAAGAAACTATTGGAGTAGAAGTTGCGGTTGCATTTTATCGGTTTCACTGTAAAAGGGTGGGATCTAGTTGTCAATCTAGTATCTCGTGCAAATTCGTAATTTAGGGGGCACCAGTGATCTAAGTTCATCGGAGCAGAAGCCGTGAAAGTATTTATAGAAGAGACACAGGGAAGCCACGTCGCGCCGGTTGGAGAGACTGCAGGCGGTCTGCCAAGTCGGTATCTATCACATTAGAGACCCTCCTCTGAACCTTATCGAGAAGCCCGAGGAGAATAGCAGGGGCACCCGAGCAGATATGGCAGCAGTATTCAATGCACGGGCGGATGGTAGATTTATATATGGGCAGGATAGATTTAGACAGAAAAAACTTCCGGGCCCTACACAGAGAACCGACTTTCATAGCAGCGGATTTAGCAATGGATTCGATATAGTCATTCCATTTGAGGTTTGCTGAAAGTGTGAGACCAAGGAGGCGCAGTGTTTTACTCTCTGGGAGGCAAGCCTGGTCCATGCTAATGGGAGGTAGGTGAGATTGTCGATGATGGTTAATTGAGAGTAGCTTCGTTTTAGAAGCATTAAAATTTAATAGCCATTTCTTACCCCAGTCCACTATGGATTGGAGGTCTTTTTCAATCTCGGCTGCGAGGTTAGCTTTGACGCCTACACCAGATTTTTGTAGGAGGCGAGAGTAAACTGTGGTGTCATCGGCGTACAAACCTATTTGGGCTCTTATGGAATCAGGGAGATCATTAATGTATATCAGGAAGAGTGTAGGACCTAAGATGGAGCCTTGGGGGACACCTGCGTTTGTATGGTAATTCTGGGAGGCATGTCCGTTTAATACCACCTTCATTGTGCGGTTAGAGAGGAATGACTGGATTAGTTGAAACAAATGTCCAGTTATACCATAGCTCCGCAGTTTACATAGAAGGCCAGCATGCCAAACTCTGTCGATATATCCAATGCAACGGTTCGGGCTTCGCCATTCCTGTCGAGTGCCTGGTATATGTACTCGGTGATGGTCGTTAGCATATCAGCAGTAGACCTGGTGAAGCGGAAACCATATTGTTTGTCCGAGAGGAGCCTGTGTGCTGTGAGATGTTGAACCACCTCGGCTTTGATAATGGCTTCGAACACTTTGCCAAAGATCGGAAGAAGGCTGATAGGGCGGTAATTTGCAGGGTTCGAGGGTTCTCCAGTGTTTTTAAATATAGGAACTACAGGGGAAGATTTCCAACAGGCAGGAAAACAGGAAGCAGATAGGCAGAGATTGTAGAACTTAGAAAGGACAGAGGAGAGTTCAGGGGCACATTTCTGTAAGACTATGGTTGGTATTCCGTCCCCATCGCTCGCTTTGTGAGGGTCAAGTTTTAAGATTATCTTAGAGACAAGCGAAGGTGTAATGTGGACATCATTCAGTTGTGCCTCGGTTCTAGGTGAGAAGTCGGGTGTAAAAACTCCAGACGAGTCCAGACTCTAATTGTTCGAGAATCTGCGGGCAAAGCATTCAGCTTTATCTGCTGGGGAGGCGAGGACCTCAAATTTGTTGATTAGTGGCGGTATTGTGGACTTGCTCTTGTTAAGTACTCTTTTACAGAGTCACCAGTAGTTTTTAGCGCCGAATTTAGAGCATGCTATGCGTTGCTTCATTCTGGCAGCAAACAACATTTTAGCTTCGTTAAGTATCCTTTTACACTTATTACGAGCTGAAGTGAAAAGGCGCCTGTTTTGATCCGACGCGTAGTTACGACAGAGTCGGAAGAAATGATTCCGGTGGGCAATGGCAGCCGAGCAAGCAGGTGAGAACCATGGAGACGAATGAGATTTAAGCTGGAATTTCCTAGCAGGGATGAAGGCATCGATGCCAGCCTTAACCCAGGAGGAGACCTTGGATGCACATTCTTCGATGGGAAGACTAAAAACGTTGTTTCAAGTAATGTCACAGAGGAAGTCTCGGAACGAATCCCAGTCTGCTCTTTGATAGCAGTAGGATATTCTACTTGTCTGGGTTTAATGGCTCGGGCAGGAGTGAAGTGAAATATTGACGGATACTACAGTGTGGTCAGAGTTTCCGAGTGGGCAGAGTTGTCTGGTAGTGCAAGGGTCTGGGATGGAAGTGAAGCAGAGGTCTAGAAGTGAGTCCCTTCAGTTAGGGTTGTCGGAGAAACGCGTGGGGAATCCACTACTTGCGTAAGGGATTGGGTGATTGAAAAGTTCATGGTGTGGACACCAGCAGGGTCGGTGACAGCGTTCTCCAGCCACTTGGTGTGGTAGGCTTTAAAGTCACCAAACACGAATATATGGGTAGAGGGATGGGAAGAAATGGCTTTGCCGATATTGTCAGAAATGATGTCAAGTAACGAACAGTCAGGGAAGGAAGGAGAGAGCGGTAGAGAAAGAAGAGATAGCTAATCGAGCTGAGAAGTGAGAGGCGGAAGCACATGAAAGAATGATCTGGGGATTCAAAAGATGACACCCTAGCTAAGGGAAGGTATTCGCTGACATAGACACCAAGCCCATGCATATGAACATTGGAGTCCTTCCCGAAGTGGGGAAGGTAGCCAGGAACGTAGAACTCAGATGAGGGGATAGAAGGGTTAAGATTAGTTTCACATAGGGCTAATATATCAGGTGAGTTATTATGGAGGAATGAATCTACGCTGAGGAAATTGTTGCGGATGACGCGTATGTTAGTGAAAGAGATGCAGACAGGTTTGGGCGTTTTCAAATGAGCTGGTTTAGTTTTGCTCTTATGTTTGCTTTTTTCCATAGTGATTCAGTTAAGGAGAGGTCTTAGAATAGAATCAGTCGGTCAATCGTTTGCAACTTGTGAAGGATGGAGACTGGTGCGGCCTACAACATAATGTGGCCTCGGGGTTGCCTACCGAAACGTTCATTCAGGGACGCCCGTCCATGTGCGATATGGCACTACAAGAACCCCGGTATTATTCAACTGTTGATCAGAGCAGCCTCTCAAGACACTACGAAAGAGTTCTGGCTCCTAACTACCAGTCGGAAGTAGCAACCAGGAAACTGCCAACCCGGTACCCTCAGAATGTAAAGACGTTGCCACCATACTCCGTAACTGCAAAGAGCTTCCAGCTGAACGAACAGTAAGACCGGAGAAGGGGGATGAACTGGGAACCCCTTCCTAAACAAAAAACAAGGCGATCACCTCTAAACTCATTCATATTTGCAGGGTCTGATCAGGTGGATGACGGAAGTGGGGTTGCCAGGAGCAACAGGAGCAAACATACTAAGAGCCACAAGGGATACGGAGACGTGGAGAACCATGATCGCCTACGTCCTGAAGGGACATGGCACATAAAAGAAGAAGAAGAAGATGTTTTTTTAATTAATGTGTGGGAAATATATTTATTGATCGAAAAATTTAAACATTTACTCTAAAAGAGTAGCTTTTATTTTGTAATTTAATTAAAACTGTTTATTTTTGCATGTTAATTTCCAGTTTTTGGTATGTACGGGTGCTCATAAACGATATAACTCTGTAAAAGGTCACGTGACTCAAGGGTTGTCCGCCCTTACATAAAATTTTCCCGTATATAAACCACGAAGGTCCTTGCTGCTATTCTTTTCATGCGTGTCTCTGAATCGCTCAAGAAAGAAGTCATTTCTAGTCAGAATTTAAATATTTAAAGTAACTTTTATATTTTTTAGTTATTAGTTTAATCATTTTAAATATTATTGTGAATCTATCTACCTGACAGAATTTAGAATAAACATTAAAACTTCTTTTTTATTTGTTTTGCTTTTTTGGGCTGTTCATTCCAATGGCATGTGGTAATGATTCATGCAAGAAATTATTAGGGATAAAAATGTTTACTTTCAATGTGTGTTTGCAAAATGTGATTAAGAAATAAATATGTACTACTATGTTATGGTGCATAGGGTAAGATTAAAACAATTTGGAAACGGTTTTATTTTTTCTTTTCAATTGAATGAAAAAGCCATTTTTTATTTTCTTTATTTCATAGCCTAATCCTACTATTGAAAGTATGCATTTGTATTGTTATCCTCCTACTTTTAATTTGTTTATAATTGCAAATGAATGTACCAAAAGAAAGAAAATGTTATAAAATTATTTTTACCCCTATGCATCAAATTTCTAGGTATCTCCCATAATTTGATACCTAAGGGTAAAAATAATATTATAACATGGTTTTACTTTTTAAATTCATTTACAATTAAAATAAAAAATGATGGAAAGTAGGAGTTAAACAATAAAAATGCTTAATTTCAATAGTAGGATTAGGTTACGAAATAAAAATAGAAAAAATGGCTTTTTCTTTCAATTGAAAAGAAAAAATGAAACCTTCTCCAAATTGTTTTAATGTTAGCCTATGCACCATAAAATTGTAGTACATATTTGTTTCTTAGACACATTTTGCAAACACACATTTTTATTAAATTCCAAATTTTCTCTTTTTTTATTGTGCACAAAAAAAGACAAAAGAGAAAAGTTGGAATTTAAAAAATGTTTAATTTCAAAGTGTGTTTGCAAAATGTGTCTAAGAAACAAATATTTACTGCAATCTTATGGTGCCTAAACTAAGATTAAAACAAATTGGAAAAGGTTTCATTTTTTTCTTTTTAATTGAATGAAAAAGCAATTTTTTTTCTTTTGTATTTCATAGCTTAATCCTACTAATGAAATTATGCATTTTCAATGTTAACCTAATACTTTAAAGTTTATTTTTAATTGTAAATGAATGTACAAAACACATGTTATAAAATTATTTTTACCCTTAGTTATCAAATTAAGGGAGATACCTACATTCACAATGGAAAAAATCAAGAGGAAAGTTGGAATTTAAGAAAGATATGCCTAATTTCAATTTGTGTTTGCAGAATGTTTTTAAAAAACAAATATGTACTACAATTTTATGGTGCCTAGCTAAGATTAAAACAAATTGGAAAAGGTTTCATTTTTTAATTTTCAGTTGAATGAAAAATACTTTTTTCTATTTTAATTCATAGCCTAATCCTACTATTGAATTTATGCATTTTTATTGATTAACTGCTTCTTTCATGTTCTTTTTTTAAATTGTAAATGATTGTACAAAGCACATGTTATAAAATTATTTTACCCTTAGTTATCAAATTAAGGGAGATACCTACATACCTGTACCTGGAAGAGCAGCTAAACAGTGAGGAGGATTGGAGAGCCAATTAAGAAAACACCACGGCCCTTTTCAGGGCCACAAAATATTCCCGAAATTCCTTTCTCTTCAAGATATTGAATAAATACAGTATGACATGTACAAAAAATATAGATAGTTATTTATAATATCTACAGTTATATAAAAATTAAATTAGATATTTTTACCTAGTTTATCTTACTAATTAATATGAATAAGGCTTTATAGAAATATTAATAATTAGCATAATATTTCATAACTTAACTGGGTTATTTTAATTTCATTCTTTCTTATTAAACTGTAAAAATATTTCAAAAGAAATTTTTATTTTTATTTACTCAGAAAGCATATGCAATCATCCAGCTATAATGCTAAACTAAAATTCTATAAAATAAGTAACTGCTGAAAATACTGTTACATTTTTATTATTACTACGTAATGAAAAACTAAAGAATGAAATTACAATTTTTGTAATTTAGCTACTTCCAATTTTGCCATGTTTATATCCATTTTATAAGATCTACTATCAATTTGATAAGTATTAAGTTGAAGTTGGTGCCCAATATGTGATGCAAGAGCTGAACCTGGAAAAGCAGCTAAGCAATGAGGAGGATTGAATAGTCAATTAAAAAAAACACCACTGCCTTATTCAGGGCCACAAAATATTCCTGAAACTGAAAGTATTTTCTCTTCAAGATATTGCATAAATACAGTATGACATGTACAAAAAATATAGATACTTAATTATAACATCTACAGTTTTGTAAAAATTAAATTAGATATTTTTACCTTTTTTGCCACTAATTATTATGAAGAATGCATAATAAAAATATTAATAATTAGCATAATATTTCATAACTTTACTGGGTTATTTTAATTTCATTCTTTGTTATTAAATTGTAAAATTATTGTAAAAGCAATTTCAATTTTTATTTATTTAGAAAGCATATTCAATCATCCAGCTATAATGCTAAACGAACATTGTATAAAATATTATGTAATTGATGAAAATATTATGTTATGGTTAGCTATGCAGTTAAAAAACAGAAACCGGTTTTTTAGATACATAAAAATGTGGCACTTCCGGACGCCATACTTGGGGTGTTTACAGACAGTAGCTGACATATTCAATCAATCGGCACTTCGTATTACGTAGACGACAGGACTATTGTATTTAAGATAAGTTTTCTGTCTTAAATTTCATAAAATAAGGAATTACTATTGTGTGAAATCAGATTAAGGTAAGTTTCAATTTAAACAACTGACTATAAAAAAGTGTCTGCAATGTATATTTTTTTTTAAAGATTTTTTAAACAGAAAGTTGGCTACTGTTGACGTAACCTGTCAATAAATCAAAAATTTCAAAAAATGGCGGAAAATTTAAAGTTTGTTTTTTTTTCGAAATATTTCGGATTCCAGTCGATATAATTTCAGCTTAAAATACACCAGTGTATTTTAATTACTGGAATTACTAACTTTAATCCCTTGGCTTTCAAATAGACCAAATTTTAAAGCTTGAAGAGTATTTATTTTAAAATTTTCATTTTAAATTTAGGTATCTGAAGATTTATTGGACGTACCTAATATTTATTTATAAGGAAGTAGCTAATATTATTATTGGCATTAGAGATTAGCAGAACGGATAACCCGAATGGCACTGACTGCTCCGTCAAAGAATCTCCAATGCTTTCTTATTTGGAAACGGCTAATATTAAACATTAGAGACGAAAAGAAGAGATTTTGATTCCAGTCCCGTGATCAGGGTGTTAGTAAAAGCGTTGTATCGTAGGGAGCTGGATAATGTTTCTTTGGATTTTTTGCCTTGTGCCAGACGTAACCGAACCCACTACAGCTTACAAGTTTTATGCTGAATTATCATCAGAATTATTATCAGAAGGTTTTCATCATCAGAGGGATGGTTGTCGGCAGGTTGGAATATGTGGAATTGTGTGGAATAGCGTAAGAAGAATAAAATAAAATAAACATTTTGCATTTTAAAACAGAAATTTATTAAAAGGAGGAATAGCAAGAATTCGTAGAAATTAATGTTCAATGAGAAAGTTAAGGGTATCAAGAGTTCGTACAAAATGTTCGTAATAGTAATTGTTAAGGTGAACGAGAAAGAGGACAATGTCCTGGTTGCTTGAAGTTTGAAGTTACATTTTAGATGTGCGTCGCTCTTTTGCTGCTCCCCTCTCTGTATTTACTAGCCTTCCCACGCAAGACCGGATGTGACACATGGTCATTTTATAGTGGGTATTCCCGGCCATATAGCCGGGCCAAAAAATGTCTGTCTATTTTTCCCCAGTCGTGGTTCTACCCTTCGGCGGAACCACTACTGGGTTTGTGCTTTCTGCTCGGAAGCAGAGAGCGCCCTCTACCCGAAGGCAGAGTGCTAACAGTGTCATAGAGCAGTCAGGCGAATGCCTAAGACGTTTCTGCTCCCCTCTCTGACTGCTTGACTGACGCTGAGGTCATTTATATAGTCTTTTTGAAATTTCGCACTGAATCGCCAAGTCTTTCAAAGTCTTACAAATCAATCCCATTAGTCAAAAATCATTTTAACACCTACTTGCGAAATCTGGTTTCGACTCTTTCGTTAAGCACATGGTCAGTCCTTTTTCTATGTGGGAAAAACCAGGATTTCACACATCATTAATTTAATTTTTAATTAATTAATTTTATTTTTAATTAATTTCTTATCCACTAGAGTGTAACGTGTTTAGCTGCTCAGTTAATGAATGCCGAATAGTTTCTTTATAACGAAACAATTAGTATTACAATTTGCTTATATCATTGATTATCTAAGCGCCGCTTACATAAACCCAAAGGCCAAAGTATGGGGGTACCTAGTAAAGATCGAACTTGCTACTCATTTGTAATGAGAGAAGCTTCTTAGCCATTACCCACCGTCGAGGTGCATGCATGTACTTTTATTGCAGGAATCAATTTTGCTTGACTAGTAGTATTAAAAATATTTCTCTCGTTTTCTTCTCACTAAATTGTTCTTTATATAGGCACACGAGCTTGTACTTAACTGATTAATTAACCAGAAAATTACCGTCTCCCCTAGCAAGATGTCCTTGACTTTTAAACTCGAGATTCATGAGTGGATCATGATTTTCTTCGTAGAGAAGCTTGACAAAGAAAAACATTGTTGGGAAAATATCGAACAATAATGAAACAAGACGAATAAATAGATTTTACAACTTAACAAATTATGTCAGAAATTACTCCCCCTACAAAAAAAAAAAAAAAGAAAAAGGAGAAAAGAAAAATTGATTAAAAGATTTTGGGCACTTAGTAATAAAAATCAGAATAAAAAAACAATCAACCACCGTCAAGTTTTCTAAAAAGACCTTCTCCTTTCAATTACCGAGGAATTGACGTTAATGTCGAAGCAGACGATTTCAGTTTACCCCGGGCATCTTTCAATTATATTGTCAGCGAGTGAATAAAACCAACGACTTTAAATTCCGTGTTTGTTTATTTCGCATATAATTCATTAAACACAATGACAGAAGAAGTCTTATAAAATTGAAAATACGATTTGAATTGATATTGTCAAAATGTTATCCTCGATAACAATTATTTGGGCTGAACAGCCATACATTAACACCTCATTTAAAACTTTCCACTTCTGATAAAATGTATTTTAGAAAATGATTATCGATCGAGAAAGAGAGTATAGTGATTGAAAAGTAAATTCCAATTTTTAAATACTTATAATTCATTTATTAATTATAATTTTTACAATAAATAAATATGAATGGAAAGCGTTTAACACGAGGTTTCAATTAAAATTCGATATGGGCTCCAGATTTCATTAACAGCTTCTCGAGCCACCCGGGAATCGCGTCAACTGATTTCACGAGGGACTCTTGTGGTATGGAAGACATCTTGTATTTGTGGGTAAGAGAATGATGAGAATACTGATGAGAGTGGAGTGGACTGAGAATGTAGCATGAGAGAAAGGATGCAGGTTAGAGAGATAGGAGATGACTATTGACTTTACATTTGAATTCTTGGAGATTGTAGCTGTTGGGGAAGCAAGTAAACGGAAGGGAATTCCACAGGCGGGAAGTGCGAGAAAAGGATCTGAGGGAGTAGAATTTGTCTTTACATTTTATTGGTTACACAATTTAAGGGTGGAATCTAGTTGCTAATCTTGTGGTTCGAGTAAATTAATATATAAGGGGCACTAGTGAGCTAAGTTCATCGGAGTGAACGTATTTGTAGAAAAGACACATGGAAACCACATGTACTCACCTTTATAGGAATTTATTTCAATATCGGCACACACACACACACACACACACACACACACACACACACACACACACACACACACACACACACACATACACACACACACACACATATATATATATATATATATATGCTTAAATAAAAATATCTGGCGCCACCTACTACCGGATCTTCTAAGAAATCCAAACGATATAGTCTAGTCACTAGATAATAAAAACTTACTAGGTTAAATCTGTCTAGAAATCAAAGACTCACATTAATCAACCACTTTAAAAAACACCCTCTCCAAAAATTCCAACGGTCAGAGACTTATTCCCCTATCACTAACCCCCACGAACAATTCAAACAAAACTAAACAAATATAAGGAAAGAGACTTTCCATTACTTTTCACACCGCCTGATGAGACATTGATGTTTCAATGTCGAAACAAACGTACCTTTGTCGTGGATATATATAGAAAAATTATGTACATGTTCTAAAATATAATTTATAATATATATATATATATATATATATATACTTTTGAGTTGTGATAATGTCATGTGCCAAAATTGTTGTTTTTCAGTAGTTTTACGGATAAAAGGTATTTTTGGTAAGCTGTTTTTTTATATAAAGTGCTCGACATCGTGGTGAAAATAAAGTGTTGGCAGGTTTAAAGCAAAGGACTTGTTTTTTTAACTTTTTAAAATTATACATTTAGTGGTCGATGAGGTTCAAAAGGTTGCTGATCTAGAACAAAGTCTTCATAGTGAAAAGAAACATGAGAACGCCGTAGTTAAAAACCAGTCGTAACGCAAAAAACGCAATAACTACTAAAAATGAATGTAGCAATATTAAAAAGTACTCGTGAAAAATAGTATGAAATAAAAGTTAATATAAATTATTTTTGCAAATTTTCCGTCATGAAAACACATCCTACAGAGCGTGAGGAAGAGATTATTAAAGTTCATGGAACATGCAATGAGGAAGTGAGGCTTGGAGAACCTGATACTAACAGGCCAGATAGAGGGAAAAATAGATATACGAAAGCAGCGGATAACGTATTTGAAGGGGCCTGAGCAGGTGGGTGACAAAACGGAGGTAGCATTGTGTTACAGGAGAAAGTGTGCTAGGAGACATGGAAGGCCATGATCGCCTACATCCTGAAAAGACAAGGAACACAGAAGGAGAAGGAGATTCAGTAATTTGAAACAGCTGATTTAAAAAGAACAGAAAAAAAAACATTGATACAAAGAAATTTGCTATATTCTTCTTTTTTTATATAATAACTTGCTCTGGTGTAATGAAAGCTTTAAAACTAATCCATGGTCCTGGAGCTCAGACTCAGCCTAAAGAATATTTGAAATAATAAAATAATCGCGACAATTTACCAATCGCACCTAGTATATATATATATATATATATATATATATATATATATATATACTAGCAGTATAGCCTGGAGTTGCCCGGGTGTAATGAAAGCTTTAAAACTAATCCATGGTCCTGGAGCTCAGACTCTTTGGACGTTGACACGAAAGACTAAAAAGCAATAGTTGTTTCTAGTTAAAGCGAAACCGTAGACTGAAAGAAAAATGAATGGATGTAAGTCCAATTTTGATTTCCTGATATCGATATCAAATAAGTTTTTTTTCGTCGTAAACTGAATTTTGAAGGCTAAATAAGTCCTCTGAGTAAATGGTATCATGGCTGAGACTAAGAACTACAATTATACCTACTTAGAGCCAAACCCGAAGCAAAAACTAAAATAAAAGGCCTGAAAAAACACAGACATACAAGCAGATAAACAGACACACACGTAAACATCTTGCTTTTTATATATATTATCGATTTTCTGTACTATTCTAAGAACTGCAACCTTGAAACTTCTGAATATCGTTTCTTATGTCTTTGTCTATGAGTGTATCAAATTTGATTAAAATCGGACCACTCCTTCTATAACCCGATTTTTTCGATTATCGATTTTCGATATTTATCGGGGGTACCTCGACACAAAACCTAGCTAAGAACACTCGCAGACGCTTTTAGTACAACTGTGTAAATGTTGTGGAAATCGTTTCGGCCGTTTCGGAGTCTGTAGGTAGCGGACACAGACACAGACACAGACACACACATATACACACAGACAAAGTTCCATTTATTATATAATTTTAGATATCGCAACAAGCAAGGCAGTTTACTGCCACTGGTGAGCAGGGGGTTACATAGAAGAAAAGTTGTTAAAAAGAGTGACAGAAGTCAGGATGTCTTTAAGGGATGGATGAGAATACTGATGAGAGTGAAGTGGACGGAGAAAGGAGCATGAGAGAGAGGATGCAGGTTAGTGAGATAGGAGATGACTATTGACTTTAGATTTAAATTCTTGGTGATTGTAGCTGTGGGGGAAACAAACGGAAGTGGACAAAAGTTGCTTGAAAAGACTTTTGTTGCAATTCGTTTTACAGTTAAAACAATTACCTTGTCTGACGGCAAATGAAACGCACGAGCCTATAAAACGCAACCTAATTTCAGCAGAGCAAATCAAGAAAAAAATTAGCAATTAGTGAAAGTTATTAGTAAACGGTAAAGCCTTGGTATGATTTTGGTTAAACAATTAAACGAAAAAAAAAATAGTAAAAAAAAACAAAAAAACACGAATCTATAAAATCTTTCTTAGATTTAAAGGTATGAAAACAAAATAAAAATCAAGCAATTATTACAGTTGAGCAAAACAATTTTTTTTTATCTTCAAATTTATGACATTAGTCGTCTTTGTTATCAAAACACTGTAGTAGTATTTTCAATACTACTATCATTTAAGTTACACTAAAGTTTAAGTTGGTAAAAGTTACCAGACTGCTAATTTCGTCTGACTATCGAAAATTTCCAACCTGTACATGGCATATAAGACGCAGGGAAATTTTAAAAGATATTTTTAGTAAAAAAAGTGCGTCTTATATACCGTCATATTCAGTAAATTAAAATTATTAAGCCAACAGTTACTGACCTGCGTTTTTGACTGACTGTGAGTTCTTTTAAGAAACCAGTTGTGAGAAGGGCGTCGACTGTTTTGATCAAAAAGACATACGTAATACTGTATCAATAAGTAAAATAGGAAGTGTGTCAAGAAAGAAGAAAGATCAAAAGTTAAAGTGAATGTTGGAAAGGCAATAAATTAATTGACAAAACACTCAGAGTGCTTGCAAAGTGTTGCATTAATGCGTGTGCATATTTGCATTTCTTTTTGGGGTTATTGTGTCTGAGAGTGTTCGTGTTTGTCTATATATATTTGTTTTTGTGTGTGCGTGTTTTTTGCATATGCGTGTACGTGTGTGTTACACATAAATTTGTTTAAAGTGGTTAAGATAAGAAAATATAGATAAGAGCAAATGAAAGAATAAAATAAAAAAAAAGAAATCTAAAAAAATAGTTTCTATTTAAGTTATGAGGTCACATGGCAAAAAAACCACTGGTAGATATATATATAGATGAGTTCAAAGTACAACAAGGGCATCATGTCGTATCCTGATGGCACACCCACATGATTTAAAAACAAATGAAATAAAAAGCTTAAACAGCAATGTTGTATGACTGTTTCACGATATAAAGAGGGCCCAATATCTAAAAAAAAAAAAAAAAGAATCGTTCCCCTTCACAGATCAAATTGTATTATCTGAAAATCATAGTTCTAAATATGGTTAACTAGCAGTATATTCCAGCGTTGCTCGGGTGTAATGAAAGCTTTAAAACTAATTCATGGTCCTGGAGCTCAAACTCTTTGGACGAAAGACTAAACAGCAATAGTTGTTTCTAGTTAAAGAGAAACGGTAGACTGAAAGAAAAATGAATGAATGTAAGTCAAAATTTGATTTCATGGTATCGATATCAAATAAGTATTTTTCGTCGTAAACTGAACTTTGAAGGCTAAATAAGTCCTCTGAGTAAATGGTATCATGGCTGAGACTAAGAATTACAATTATACCAACTTAGAGCTAAACCCGAAGCAAAAACTAAAATAAAAGAGCTGAAAAAATACAGACATACAAGCAGATAAACAGACACACACACAAACATCTTGCATTATATATATATATATAATCGATTTTCTGCACTATTGTAAGACTGCAACCTTGAAACTTCTGAATATCATTTCTTATGTCTTTGTCTATGAGTGTATCAAATTTGATTAAAATCGGACCACACCTTCTATAACCCGATTTTATCGATTATCGATTTTCGATATTTATCGGGGGTACCTCGACACAAAACCTAACTAAGAACACTCGCTGACGCTTATAGTACAACTGTGTAAATTTTCAAGAAAATTGGTTCAGCCGTTTCGTATTCTGTAGGTAACGGACACACACACACACACACACACACACACACACACACACACACACAGACAACGTTCCATTTATAAATAAGTTTAAATTATATTATATTTAGATCATAGTTTTTACTATGACTAATAACCAATCAAAATAATATTATGGTAAGTTCTGATATGATAAGACAAGCTTTGTGGCTATTTACTGTGTCGGGGTGTGGGTGTAATATTTGACTAATGGCCTGAGTGTCCGCTCTCAAATTCCCTATTTTTAAAACCGACTTTTATCACAACTCGCTCCAACTAATACACTTTGATCGTTATTTATTCTGCTTCCCCAAATAGGGTTAAATAACAACCGAAATGTAGTAATTGTTTCGGCAGGCTACGGTTACAGACATCACCAGCATTTTCCAGCTAGCTCGCTACCCTTTATCATCTGCAGCTTGCCGTTGCTTCGGTTTGCCTTTAATAGGTTTTCTTAATCAGCCATCTTTGCCAGCAGCCTCGATATGCAGCAAACAGTCCTTTTCAAAACAGCGTCATTTTCACCCTCTTCATGAGTTTGCAGAATTATCTGGCTGGCACCATGACAAGCTCTGTGCGCTGTTACTGCGTATGCAGGGGTCTGGGTAGTTCTTGACTAGTGGCACGAGCGTACGCACTCGAGTTTTCCTCATTAAAAACCGACCTTGTGTCACAACTCACCACAGTGGGTGAGGGTGGGTAAATAAACCCTTTAGTGTGCGCTGTAACGCAATTTCTGTTTTTCTTTTCATGTTTAAAAAAAAACAAACTGTGTAGTGCTTATCAGTTCGGAACGACAAACTGGGTAGCCAAGTTGGAATTCTAGTTGGATTCCTTGAATTCACTTCCGCACAAATACCCTGTGGAAAGATATTAATCCGTCTCTTCCATCCAGTTATAGGTTAAATAACAGGACAGATTGGGTTTTAAATCCTTGGCTGGCAACCAGTGTACCGCAGAATGCAATGGCAACCTACTGCTGGATAACCTTCTATCCAGTCAGTCATGTCTCTTTCGAGACATGATCGCCCAAGTGTGTTTTATGTATGGCACTTAACTGACTGACAGACTTCTGTCATTTAGTGTCTGTTGACGGGCCAATATACCACCAGCAACTATATTTTAGAAAATATAACATCAACTAAATGGGTCATTAAATCATTTAATATTAATGCCAAGCCTAATAAAACAAATGACAACTGTTGTCCGTCTTGTTTCATTCAATTATTGGTTGTTTTTGTTTTATGGCATATTAACCTCGGCGGGTCATTTTATTTATTTATTGCTGGTAATACCTTTTTCTTTTCAACAATTTATTGTTGTTTCTTATATAAGTTTTATGTCTAGTAATACTTTTTCTTTTCGAGTACCAAGATTCATTTAGGATTTGTTTTTTTAAAGGGCATGGTCCCCAAGTCCTACCCTGTTATTTAACCCATAACTGGAGGGAAGGGACGGATTAATACCTTTCCCGAGGGTTCTCAAGTCCTACCCTTGTTATTTCACCCATAACTTTCCCAAGGGTACCAGTGCTTAAGTGAATGCAGGGTATTCAACTGGAATTCGAACTCGGCTCACCGATTTCTTTTTCCGAGCCGATATCCACTGAACCACAACGCACATCCTTCATTAAACGTCTGCAGCACCTGGTATTCCCAAGCGGTCACCCATCTAAGTACTGACCAGGCTCAACGTTGCTTAATTTCAGTGATCGTACCGGAATACAGATCCTTAAGGGATATGTTAATTCATAAATAACATTGATTCTCCGTAATTTGGTTCTTCCATTTACGTTATTGTTATTGACGGTGAGAGGAACAATTCCAAAACTTCATAGCTGATAATTAAATTCATTTTCTTGTTATTGTCGACTAAAGTCGTAGATTTATTTATAATGTTTCTCAGGAAAAAAATCATCTCCTGCTTATTATTATGCTAAAGGGAAAACACACTACTGCCACATCTTGTCGTGGGCCCCTGTTATTCACATCAGGGTCCTTGACAAAACCCAACGAGAATATTCAATGTGATCGATCTCGACTTAGCATCCACCCGTGCATTGAATTTTGCTGCCATGTCTGGAAAGGTGCTCCTGCTATCCACCTAGGGGTCTTTGACAAAATCCAACGGGGAATCTGTAATGTGATCGATCCCAACTTAGCATCTGCCCATGCATTGAATACTGAGCCATATCTGGCCGGGTGCTATCCACCCAGGGGTCTTTGACAAAATCCAACGGGGAATCTGTAATGTGATCGATCCCAACTTAGCATCTGCCCATGCATTGAATACTGAGCCATATCTGGTCGGGTGCTATCCACCCAGGGGTCTTTGAAAAAATCCAACGGGGAATCTGTAATGTGATCGATCCCAACTTAGCATCTGCCCATGCATTGAATACTTAGCCATATCTGGTCGGGTGCTATCCACCCAGGGGTCTTTGACAAAATCCAACGGGGAATCTGTAATGTGATCGATCCCAACTTAGCATCTGCCCATGCATCGAATACTTAGCCATATCTGGTCGGGTGCTATCCACCCAGGGGTCTTTGACAAAATCCAACGGGGAATCTGTAATGTGATCGATCCCAACTTAGCATCTGCCCATGCATTGAATACTGAGCCATATCTGGTTGGGTGCTATCCACCTAGGGGTCTTTGACAAAATCCAACGGGGAATCTGTAATGTGATCTATCTCGACTTAGCATCCACCCGTGCATTGAATACTGCTGCCATATCTGGTCGGGTGCTCCTGCTAGCCACCTAGAGGTCCTTGACAAAATCTAGTGGAGAATCTGTAATGTGATCGATCTCGACTTAGCATCGGCCTATAATCTGTGAGAACTCTTAAAGAAAATTCTCGTTGAAATCATAAAAAATCATAATCACATTCTCGCCAGCCATAAAAAATGGAAAGGAACACAGACTTCATTACTTTGCTATTAATTTATGCATACACACTATATGACCTGCTACTTACAAATGTGAATTCTTGAATTTTTTTCTTTAAATTTTTAAATTTCCTACTACAATTTCCTTTTGAACATTTACATAGTTAGTCATTACACTGCTTACATACTTTGTTATTCTATTTCTTTAATAAAATTTTGCTTATTTTACAAACAAAACACTTTTATTCTTTCAACCTTCTTTAAATGCCGGATTGTCAGCTAGGTTTGTAAAGTGACCTTGTACCCAACATGGCCGACCGTCCCTTCAATCCTTCTATTTCTTTTTAAATCATGTACTTAAATTAATTATCTTATATTATCATTAAATGCCGTTAATCCACTGATAATCTGACACTGTTTAGTAATGGAGATTAGAGTGTGAAGTGTTCTCTTAAAATAACAAATACCCTCACGTCAACCCAGCTACGCATGGAACGTCATTGCTAAAAATGGTCACTCTTTCGCAAGAATCTTCACACTGTAGAAACTACTTATTTAGTGCAACACACTGGGAACAAATATAGCGAATACAACACCTTTGAGAATGGCTAAATCACTGGTCGAAAGTGCTCGGACTAATAAAAATATGGTCATTTTTTAAATTTTTTTAACTCCTAAAAAAGGAAAAATGTTACAATGCTGGATAAATCAATAAAATATTGCTTAAATCATCCTTGTCGTCCGTACTCAATGAAATATGCTTAAAAAGTTACAACCAATTATACATTAATATATATATATTCAGAAATTATAACATGAATATATTATATTATCACTACAAAAGTAGATATTTTGTTTAAACACTACCTGTGTCTTATCAAGATCACTTAATAAGACACAAGTAGTGTCGAAACAAAAGAGCTACTTTTGTAGTGATATTATGACATATTCATGTTATAATTTATGAATAAATATTATTAGCTCAACTTTTTTAAGAATAGGGTTTCTTTGGGTTACGGAATATTATTTCATGAATACCTAGCCTATACTCATATATATATATATATATATATATATATATATATATATATATATATATTAATATACGTAATTACAATAAAGCAGCACTAATTATTATAGACTAATGTCTATAATAATTAGTCTATAATATATATATATATATATATATATATGTATCTAAAATATAAAGTGATATATATATATATATATACACATGTCTATATATATATATATATATATATATATATATATAAATTTGGGATGCGTTATTTGCGCAACCTAGGTTTCAAACTTTCAGTATCTTCAGGCCATTGATCATAATTGATTTTACAATGTTTTTTAAACCTACTAATAGGGATTTTTACGAAAGCGTGACTGGAATTTTTAAACAATCGAAAATCTTTCAAATTACTTAAAGATCTTAAAATACTTTCATTCAGGTTTATCAGATTCTATCATGTATTTATAGGTGTGATTACATCTGGAAATTAATTCTGATCTTTCATTCAGTATTTTCTGTTCTGGAAACAGCATAATGGCTAACTTTTATTTTTGATTCAGTTTTCAGACATCGTCTCCATTTTGTGGTTTGGCTTTAAATAAAAAAAAAAGCTGAAACATTCATAAAAATCCCTGTTTTCATATTTGAAAAACGTTGTCAAATCAGTTATTATAAATTGCTCCAAGATATCAAAATAACACATTTTCAAATGAAAAATATTTGAAAGTTCTACAATATACATTTATTGAATACTTTTTAAATACAAATGAGCACTGGTTTAATTTAATTATGACAAAAACCTGATTATATATATATATAGTGATCCGCAGACAGATTTGTTTTGTTGTATCTCAGCTTATGAGTACAGTTAGACATCTGATTGCTTTTATCCAGGATTGAAACCCGACCGAATTGGCGTCAGTCGGCGATTCTACTTGAGCTTTGGGCGCTTGGTTTGAAGGAGGCAGACTTTTTTAGCATATGATGTATCATAGGCCAGTAGTTAGTGCTTTAATTCATTACTGAATGAGCGATATGCTTATATATATATTTTCTAGACATATGCTATTAAATATAAGAGACAATGAATTTCTATTATGTTTAATCATGAGCCGTTCTAAACGTCGTATTTTTGCTTTAATTTCAGTTGAAAATAAAGACAAAAATTCTCCAACATTTGGATAATTATTTATTGGTTTTCTTCTAAGCTTTCGGCTCACATGAGCCATCTTCAGAGAGGTAGTTTAAACTGAAATATTATAAAATCCACCATCACCGACGATTTTATTTTGTGTTGACATAAAACTCCGCTTGGCAACGGCAATAGTTACCAAAAATAATAAACGCAGTTCTTAAGTTTGCGATGCGGTTTTATGACGTCACACCGCGGGATAGCGCGAAATGACAACAAAACCATCTAGTCAAATGCAATGTAATATGTTATTTCCTGTTTTAAAGTTGATTTTATTGAGTGTTGGTTGTTTTGATTTGATGTACATGGCCTCCAATATCTGCAGGTTCCTCTTACTGTGTGTATGAGTATGGATCACCGTATTGTTGACCAAAATCTGTCTGATATTACCTACATGTTTATGTTTTTCAGAGAAATGTTGTTTAATAGTACTCTGATCAGAAAGATGACATGTAAGTCTACGGGAGAGCGTGGTTGTGGTAAAACCAATATATGTACTAGGTTTTTGAGTAGTATCAGAGATGCAATCTCTGAATGGGCATGTAAATTGGTACACTACATTGGTTTTTTGTAAAGAATTTAGCTTAGTGCATGTTGGGTTATTATAGACTATGAGGTCAATTGTTTTAAACTTTTTATAATATATATTGAGTTTAATTTGATTATTACTTTCGACTGGTTTAACATTTCTACGTATTATGTTTTTGAGAGTTTTTTCATCTTGTTTATAATTATTATGTATTTGGTTGCAATAGTATAAGTTAATAGTGTTATGTTTATTTTGATGTAAACCATTATTATTAATATTATCATTATTGTTAGAGCTATTGTTAATTTTGTTGAGATACATTTTAATTTGTTGATCAATAACGGAGTTAGGAAATCCATTATTGACTAGTGTTTGCTTAATGTTGTGTAATTCTTTATAAAATATAGATTTGGAAGAAGATATCATTTGTGTGCGTTGAAGTAAGTTTTTTATAACAGCTAACTTATATCGTTGGGGACATTCACTATTATAATTAAGAAGACACGAATTTATGCTAGTTGGTTTCCTATATAGAAAAGTAGTAAATCTATGTGTGCTAGAATCAATGAATACATCAAGGAATGGGAGTTTGTTATTAATATTAAGTTCTAATGTAAATTTGAGGACGGAGTGACTTTCAAATTTGTTTTTAAGATATTTAATATGATCGATATTCTTAGCTAAAACAAAGATGTCATCTATATATCTTACATATATAGAGGGTTTATTGTTGTCATTAATTATTTTATTTTCTAGATTTGCCATATAATAATTAGAAAAGAGGGGACCTAAATATATATATGATATTGCACATCGTGTCTTGGTGTTAAGTAAATCGTGAAGGATGCAAATAATACAGTAATCAAGTATATATTAATTTAATTTAATTATTTAATTTATATTTAATTTAATATATCAAGTATATATTAAAAAACAAGTATATATATATTTAATTTAATATATCAAGTATATATTAAAAAAAAAGTATATATATATTTAATTTAATATATCAAGTATATATTAAAAAACAAAAGCTGTGAAATTTTTGTTTAAAGTGTAGATTTATTGTTGCTATTATTATTAATATTACTTGCTTTGTATAATAAATTAAGTGTCCATAATGGTATTTGTGTCGCTACACGTGCTTCGAGTCTAAAGATGACTCTCTTCAAGGGAATATACTTGTGGTTTCACATATCGAGATTCCTCTGTTCTTCTGATCGTCAAGACATCGTGTATAAATAGATAGGTCAATTCGTGAGTAAAAATTGCTGGTTTTTGTAACAAAGTCTGGAAGAAAATCTTTTTCTTTTTTCGTTAGTATACTAATTTGTGTAGCACAGAGTTGTTCTTAAACTTTTGATGCGATGTTTTTCCCTATATTATGGTTTATGTCTTTCTGACCCGATCAGCACTTCACTTATCTATTTATACACGATACCTTGGCCATCAGAAAAATGAATGGGTCTCGATATATGAAGTCACATGTTTATTCGCCTGAAGAGAGTTAATTTTAGACTCGAAACACTTGTAGCGACACAAATACCATTACGGATACTTATTCTATTTCACAAGAATCAAGAAATATTATTAATAATAAGAACAATAAATCTACATTTTAAGCAAAACATTTATGGATTCTGACATTTTTAAAAAAATTATTTTTCTCCTTCGAACAACCACTATTTCTGTTTCTAATATATATATATATATATATATATATATATATATATATATATATATTATAAATTATATTTTAGAACATGTACAGAATTATCTATTAACCACTTGACTCTAGTTCTTTCCCCACGCCGTATATCCTTTCCTTCATCTCCACCTTGAAACTGTCATCACACCTGCATTCTCATCTTTCTATTGCTCTTTTCTAACTTTTCGTCTTCCTCTTCACTCTCTTCTAATTAATCTTTTTACACTTATGTAGCCCCCAGCACATCAGTGGCATTACCGCCTTGCTCGGGGTGAAATGATTAAAAAAAAAAAGAATTTTTATATGTTATAAAAGAAATTCTCTACATGTTCTAAAAATATAATTTATAATAAATATTCACAGCTCTATATATTTTATATCGAGCACAGTTTTAAATTAATGTTTTGGACGTTGTAAATTTTTTTTCTTCGTTCTGTATTCACTCGGATATATATATATATATATATATATATATATATATATATATATAAGCTCTAGTTGACCCCATCACTTCAATCTGATGGCCAATCTTTTTTACCTATCTCTCCAAACTAAACTAAACCTAAGCCATTACTAAAAACATGTACCAAGATTTATCTTGTTATCGAATTAGCTTCGAGGATGTGTATTCGGAAGAGAAACACTTGGAGTATTTCCCGACGGAATGCTTAAGCCGATAATTTTTGTTGTTAGGATTTCGGTTTGCAACCGGGAAGAAAGTCAACGAAAATCCTGCTACGAGATGAGGAATTTTCTATTATCGATAAGGAATGGAACGGTTTTAGATCTTGGTTTTGATTCCTGGTTTCTTTGATTACATGTTTTTATTGTATTTTTTTCTGGTGAATCAATTCTCCGATTAATTTCAGAACAAGGCGAATCGAATTCTTCGTGGCTGACTATAGTTGGAACCTCACATTAGGCGCATTCTTACACACACATCTATATACAGACGTACATAGAGAGATACAAACTTACAAAGATACATATAAACATACACGTATATATATATATATACATATGCCGTACAAGGGAGGGAGTTCTCGTCGCAATTCTGCATTAAGAGAGATATAGATAAGGAACCCTAAAATTTTTCGATGTACAGACCTTTCCTTTAAAATTGATGGCCCGATGGAGTTATGGTTATCGGCCCAGAGTGATGAATCAAAGAGCCAAGTTCAATTTCCAGTTGAGTTCGTAACATTCACTCCTGTAAAAATACAACAAGAAAATGAATGGATCCATCTTTCTTTACCATCTATGGATAAAATTCAACGCAGATTAGGTTTTATAGCCTTTGGTACCAACTGGTCTTGAAGGACAACAGTGAACACAAAATCTCACACACTGGGTTAGATAACCACACCAACATATAGTTGGCCAGGCGTGGTGAGTACGGCTACACCCCTGAAGCCAAGGTCAGTGAGTAAGGAATCCTCAAAGGTGAGAGAAGTCCTTGGATTGGTATCTGATCCAATAAAAATTTAACGTTGAATGCATTTGAGACACACACTATATAATACTTCTCTATCTAAAATTATTTATAAATAGAACTTTGTGTGTGTGTGTGTGTGTGTCCGTTACCTATAGACTCCGAAACGGCTGAACCGATTTTCTTTAAAATTTACACAGTAGTACTATAAGCGTCTGCGAGTGTGCTTAGCTAGGTTTTGTGTCAAGGTACCCCGATAAATATCGAAAATCGATAATCGAAAAAATCGGGTTATAGAAGGACTGGTCCGATTTTAATCAAATTTGATACAATCATAGACAAAGACATAAGAAACGATATTCAGAAGTTTCAAGGTTGCAGTTCTTAAAATAGTGCAGAAAATCGATAATATATATAAAAAGCAAGATGTTTGTGTGTGTGTCTGTTTATCTGCTGTTTATCTGCCTGTATTTTCAGCCCTTTTATTTTAATTTTTGCTTCTGGTTTGGCTCTAAGTAGGTATAATTGTAGTTCTTAGTCTCAGCCATGATACCATTTACTCAGAGGACTTATTTAGCCTTCAAAATTCAGTTTACGACTAAAAAAACTTATTTGATATCAATACCATGATATCAAAATTTGACTTACATCCATTCATTTTTCTTTCAGTCTACGGTTTTGCTTTAACTGGAAACAACTATTGCTTTTTAGTCTTTCGTGCCAACATCCAAAGAGTCTGAGCTCCAGGACCATGGATTAGTTCTAAAGCTTTCATTACACCCGAGCAACGCCGGGCTATACTGCTAGTTGTTTTATAACGCCAATGAGTGAAGAAATAAAAGCTTCATATTTCTTCTAGAGAAAAAAAGGGGAGTTATTTCGGACTATTAAAGGAAAAAGTAAGAACAATTTATATGGGAGCACTTGGCACAATTCCGAAGTACTTTGCAACAAGGTATTAATATTTCCGAAACAGGGCAAGAATTAAAAAACATTAAAAGGATATTACCTCAATCACACAGTATACTGGGATACGTTTTGAGAAAACTTTTTAGGAAATTTGCCAGCAATAATGTAAGCCTATTGTCTAAAGGCTGCACGTTGCCACAGACCTGATCAACATTAAAAGAAAGTTGCTGTTTCATAGCAGGAACCACTCTATCTTCACTACGCAATAAAATTTTGAAGGGCTGCATCGTTCGCCGCTTAATACATGAATATACTTTTAGAATAAGCCCCATCTATGTGCCGTGTGCCTTCAGTTTATGGAAAAACACAGTCAGTCATTTAAGTGCCATACGTGATACACACTTTGGGCGATCATGTCTCGAAAGAGACATGACTGACTGGGCAAAAGTTTATCCCGCACTAGCATGGCATTGCTTTCTGCGGTAGACTAGTTGCTAACCAATCTGTCCTACTATTTAACCCATAACTGGAAATAGAAGAGATAGATTAATTTTCATTATTATATTAAGTATAATTAGGGGGGATCAGTTTATTATTTCATAACAACAGAAAACTGATCCTCCACTTTATGCCCATTAGAATTTTTTATTGTTCTCAACTATTATATTTTGTCAGACAGTTAAGTGCCATATGTGATACATGCATTGGGCGATCATGTCTCGAAAGAGACATGACTGATCAGAAGATTATCCCGCACTAGCTTGCCGTTGCTTTCTGCGGTAGACTAGTTGCCAGCCAAGGCTATAGAACCCAATCTGTTCTATTAAGTAACTCTTAACTGGAGGGAAAAGACGAATTAATACCTTTCCCAAGGGTATTTGTGCGTTAGTGAATTGAAGAATTCAGCTGGAATTCGAACTCGTCACCCCGATTTGTTGTTCCGAGTCGATATCCATTGCACCACAACACATCTCCTTAATTTTGTTTTATTTTTTGTGCTTTAATCATCTCTCTCAGCCCCTTTGCATCATTCATTCAGAAAAGCTAATCAGGTCGATAGACTTTTGCCATTTATAGTCCCTGTGCATGGCAGATTTTCTAAGGACCCTTCCTCGTTAATTATGTGTGATGATGCCCTTCTAGGAGGAATGGACTCTTCCTCCTGCTATAAATAATAACTGGAGTGATTTCCGGGTACGCAGCTGCAATACAAACCAGTCTAGAGGCAGCGTAACTATACCGTTCGGATTTACACTTCTATTTTACTGATTATTAACACTTTATTTGTACATATATTTTAATACACATTTTGAACCTACCTTTTTGTTTCTGTGTCTTTCTTCCTGGCCCAACCAACAACTTGGAGAAGAAGATTGCTGGTAATAATTTTTTCCTTCAAAAATGTGTTATGTAATTATTTTTTCCTTAAAAATGTATTGTTGGTAATATTTTTCCTTCATATTTTTCCATGCATATTTTTCTATAAAAGTCTATTCTTATGTATATACGTCTATAAAAACCTATTTTTATACTTTTGACCTCAAGTTGGGGATAAACTATTTACCCATAGCTGGAACCCTAACAGGTAGCTACCACCCCGGATTAGGGTGGTCCTGAGAACAACAGCAATTAAGAGGTGGTTTCATGTTCCTCACAACCTCACAGTCAGAGGTCTTGCTGCCGGATAGTTTATTGTCATATCAAGGACCAGACGAAGATTTTGCTACAACAACTCTACAACATTATGCAAGTAATTTCTGCAGCTATCCTGAGTATAGGTGTCTTTTTGGTTCTACCTTACTCACTTCACTCCTTTCTTAATACTAGTTTCATTGCTTAGAAAAAATTACCGAGTGAAAGACTGACGCAAATGTATTGAGGCATCCGCAAGGAAATCTGTCCTAGCTAAATTCACTGCTAAGAAGGTGGGTTCTCTGTGTAGGGTCAGGAAATCTTTCCCGTCTGAAGCCATCCAGCACATATATAAATCTACCATCCGCCCGTGCGTTGACTACTGCTACGATATCTGGTCGGATGCACCTGCTATCCACCTAGGGGTCCTTGACAAAATCCAACGGAAAATCTGTAATGTGATCGATCTCGACTTGGCAGCTCAGATAATCACTTTCTCACCGGCCCAACGTGGCTTCCCTCTGTCTCTTCTACAATAATTTCACGACTTCTCTTCCGATGAACTTAGCTTATTGGCTCCCCCCGTATATGAATTTACTCGATCCACAAGTTTAGCAACTCGGCCCCACCTTTTTCCTGTGAAACCAATAAAATGTAAACGCAAATTCTAGTCCATCAGCTTCTTTTCTCGCACTTCCCGCCTGGGAAATTTCCTTCCATTTACTTACTTCCCTGAGGGCTACAATCTCCAAGAATTTAAATGTAAAGTCAATAGTCATCTTTTATCTCACTATTTGCACCCTCTCTCTCATACTCTTTTCTCCGTCCACTCCTCTCTCATCAACATTCGCATCCTTCTCTTACCCACTTCCTGACACCCCCTATAACCTTTCACTCTTTCTAATAGCTTTCCTCCCATGTAATCCCCTGCGCACCGGTGCCAGTAAACTGACCTGATGGGGCGATATGATTATATATATATATATATATATATATATAATATTTTAGATAGTGTTTTTTAAACGGTATCACCTCAAGCAAGGCAATGAAGCCACTAAAACGCAAGGGTTATATGATGTGGAAGAATTAGGAACGGAAACATTTACACACACAAACACGTACACATACGCATGCACACACAAACACACACACACACACACACACACACACACACATATATATATATATATATATATATTCTACTTCTACACTTTCTTTTCTCGCACTACTCGCCTGTGTTACTAGCTTTCGTCGTACTTGTTTCATTGGTAACTGAATATTCTAGAAATGTTGTTACGAGTATCAAACAAAATAATTTAAATAATTATCTTGGTTAATACTATTTCGTAACTTTCCGAAAAAATTCGTAATATTGTATATATATATATATATATATATATAATAATAATAATAATAATAATAATAATAATAATAATAATAATAATTAATTTCTATCTTGTCATCAGGCAATGTAGATGTTGTGAAAATAATTTACAATTAAATTCAGGAAACAAGCCGTTTGCTATTTACGTATATAAGGAGACAGAAAATTTATAACTAATCAGAATAAAGATTCAATTTGAAATTTGGTAAGTAGATATATATATATATAATCAAGAATCAAATATGTGTGTGTGTGTGTGTTTTACTGTGTTCAGTGTAACTTCCAGAAAACAGAACCAAAACGGAAATATATTCTATATATCTTTTAATTCTGGCCCCTATTGCTTAAGCAACACTCCTTTTATTTCCCCGGAGAGACGTTCTAAGCTGAATGTTTGTGGTTGGAAACTCGTCTCGTTCGATGCTGAAAGCTACGTTAATTCTCGTTAAGAGAATTAAAAAGCACTTTGATTATATTAAATAAAACAAAGTAGCTTTTCCTCATCGCTTCCTTAGGGTAATATGATAATGCTAATATTGTTGATCAGTCAGGGGAACTTGGATGGAAAGTTCGCTATAATAGAACGCGGCAGTCAACAAGATGAGGTAGAAGAGATTCAATTTATAGAATATTTTGGCACTATTCAGGTTAACTGGTCTGTTCGCCGACGATGGGGAAAATTTTATTTGCGAATAATTTCAGCAGATTAGCATTCATTAGACCTTTATCAGAATCGAAAAACATTGATTTTTATCATTTCAGAAATGGGTATCCTGTTCATAATATACATACAGTGTAAAATTGAGCCCTGACTTTTCAAAACAGTTCTGTGCATTTCGTTTTTATTTAAAAATGTCAAATATGAAAATGTACATTCTTTGTAGTGAAATTAAAACTAATTCAATTAATTAGCACGAGAGTATATATATATATAAACATGCCCTGTGGACATAGAAGAATCCAAAGGAGTATCCTTTACATATAATGGTAGGATAACTCTCTACGGGAGCTCTAAACATATATGCATATAAATACATATAGAGCAAATATAAGAAAAATTAAGACAGACGCGTTATTTCATCGGAGGTATGGGCCTATTTCAGGCGAGTCATCTTCAGCTTCCGTCTTTATTCAACGAAGGATTCTACATGAATGTGTATATATATATATATATATATATATACTTACGTTCATAATAAACATTATTGGCATACACGCTTAAAAAGACAAGTTTTTCTTCTACATTTAATATTCATCGATTGCTTTATCACGTGAAACGTATCTTATCACGTGACACTATACCTCACTCAACATAGTTTCTTAGATTTTTAAATCATTCGTCTTTAATAAATTTTTGAAAAAGCTTGTTAAAGTGAAACATGTTAGATTAAAGACACTTTTTTCCTACTTGTTCTTTACTTAATTTATATATATATATATATATATATATATATATATATATATATATATATATATACGTCTATTGAACAGGTGAAGAGGCTCATCACTTGTTTCCTGCATAGGATGCGGTTTCCGGTTTTCTCTTTTCCAATCTTTCCAATCTTTTCACCCTTTTCTTTCTTTTTTTTTTTCAATTGGAGTAGATAGACTAAACTATCGCCCGGTTCAGACTCCACCCACATCTATTGAACAGGTGAAGAGGCTCATCCCTTTTTCCTGTTTAGGATGCGGTTTTCGGTTTTCTCTTTTCCAATCTTTTCACTCTTTTCTTTATTTTTTTTATTTCCAATTGGAGTAGATAGACTAAACTATCGCCCGGTTCACACTCCACCCACATCTATTGAACAGGTGAAGAGGCTCATCCCTTTTTCTCTATTTAGGATGTGGTTTCCGACTTTCTCTTTTCCAATCTTTTTACTCTTACGTAGCCCTCTGCGCATCAGTGGCGTTATCGCCTTGCTTGGGGTGATATGATTAATATATATATATATATATATATATATATATATATATATATATAAATTCACATAATCAAAGATAATAAGATAAAACGGGAAGCAATAAAAACAAAAACAAAAACAAAAAAGTAAAATAAAATTAGCTTAAAAGTAGGTTGACACTTTGACTCTTCTTCTTCTTCTTCTTCTTCTTCTTCTTCTTCTAGGTGCTCTGTCATTTCAGGACGTAGGTGATCATGGCTTTCCACGTTTCCCTCTCCCTGGTGTTCCTGAGTATACCTTCTACTGTTACACCATGCAATCCTCGTTCCGTCATCCACCTGATTAGGTCCTTCAAATATGTTATCCGTTGCTTTCCCCTGTCTATTTTTCCCTCTATCAGCCCTGTTAGTATCAGGTTCTCCAAGCCCTCCTTCCGCCTTGCATGTTCCAGGAACTTCAGTTGTGTCTTCCTGATGCTCAGTATTAATTTCCTTTTTGTTTCCATCGTTTCTAAGACCTCAACATTGCTCACATGCTCAATCCATGATATTTGCAGCATCCTTCTGTAGAACCACATTTCAGTTGCTTCAAGTTTTTCCTTCATCTTTGATGATATTGTTCAGCATTCACTGCCATATTGAAGGACAAACAGCACGTAGCAATCCAGTAATCTCTTCCTTGTTTCTAGCGAAATTGTCCTGTTCCTTAATACTTTACTCAACTTCCGGAATGCTTCCTTGGCCATGCCAATTCGCCTTCGGATCTCTGTGTCGCATTTTCCGTCTTCTGTTATAACACTTCCCAGGTATTTACATTTTTGTACCTGCTTGATTCTAGCATCCCCGACCTGTATTTGGCATATTGGGCTGCCCTTTTTACTGATGACCATGCATTCGGTTTTATTGCAGTTTATTTGTAGTCCTTTCTTATCACTCTCTTCAGCTACCTTCTGTAGGAGGTCTTGTAGTTTCGTTTCCGTGTCTGCTATCAGCACTCTATCATCTGCGTATCTTAGGTTGTTTAAATTGTGGCCTCCGATTACGAATCTTCTAGAGTCCTCAAAATATTCTCGCTGTACAAGTTGAACAAATCGGGTGAAAAGACATATCCTTGTCTTACGCCCCTTTCTATCTTTGTATATCTGCTCAATTCATTACCTGTCCGTATGCAAGCGGCTTGCTTCCAGTAAAGATTCTTGATTACTCTCAAGTCTTTCCTAACTATGTCAAGGCTGCCGAGCATCTCCATCAATTCCTTGTGGCGTATTTTGTCAAACGCCTTTGCATAATCAATAATGCACAGGTATAAGTCCTTCTTCATTTGTCGTGTCCTTTCACAGAGCATCCTAATCATAAATATGGCATGCCTTGTTCTTAACGAAACCACACTGTTCTTGTCCTATCTCTGGCGTTTTGCTCAATTCAGCAGGATTCGGCCGATCAGTTTTGTTGTATTATGGCTCATTAAACTGATGGTTCTGTGGAGTTCGCACTCGTTTGCTCTTGACTTCTTAGGTAGTGATATGAAGATAGACTTGCTGAGGTTATCTGGTATTACCCCACTATTATAAATTTCATTTCTTATTTCAGTAATTTTCTTTATAGCAAATTCTTCCAGGGCTATCAGCAGCTCTATGACTATGCCGTCTGGTCCAGCTGCTTTGTTTCTGTTCAGTTTGGCTACTGCAGATTCCACTTCAGATTTTAATATTTCCGGTTCGTCCGCATCTTTGCTTATTATTGGTTGCTCTCTCTTGTCGTGGAAAAGACCTTTGATATATTCTTTCCATCGTTGGAGTATTTCCTCTTTCTCCAAAATGATTGTTCCATCATTAGATTTTATGCATCCTGTTGAAGAACAGGTTTTTTGTCCTGTCCGTTCTTTCATTTCCTTATGCATGTCTGCTTTATTATTCCTGCTCAATCTCTCTACTTCTGCACATTTGTCATTGAGCCATTTCTCTTTAGCCTGTCTACATTTTTTCTCATTTTCTTGTGTAGTTCCCTGTACTCCATTCCGTGTCTTGATATCATTTTCTGCCTCATTTGCTTTATATCCAGAATCTCTTCAGTCATCCACTCGTTTTTCATTCTGCGCCTAATGTTGTTTGCTGATGTCAGTATTGCTTTCTTTAGCGCGTCCCATTTCGAGTGTCCCTTTCCAATTTGTTCTTCATATTTGGATTTCACGCTGTTAGTGTAATCTTTCTGTAGGTTGAGGTCATTCACGAGTGCGTTGTATATCAGTTTTGGTGCTGCATTAGGCTTCTTCAATTTCCGAAGTTTCACTTTTAATTTGCAGATGACTGGGACGTGGTCGCTTCCACAGTCAGTACCTGGATAGGCTTTGCTTTGAACCACTGCATTTCTGAATCTGCTGTTAATGGTTATGTAGTCTATCTGTTTTTTTCGTGTCACCACCTGGGCTTCACCATGTCCATAGACGTCGTGGGTGTTCTTGAAACCAGGTGTTAGTTATTACCTGGTCATTTGCTATGCACCATTGGACCCATTTTTCTCCTCGTTTGTTGCGGATTCCTAAACCAAAGTTGCAAGTTGTCATACCTTCCCTCTCCTTGCCTTCTTTGGCATTCAAATCTTCCATTATGATCCTGATTTCGTGGCTTTTACATTGAGTCTTGCCCTTCTCTAGAGTGGAGTAATAAGTTTCTATTTCTTCCTCGGTGCTTTGTATTGTTGGTGCATAGATGACTACAATTGCTATGTCGAACGGTGTCCCTTTCAGTTTTACCAGGAGAACTCTTTCGGAGTACTGGCAGTATCCCAAAACACATTTCTTCATTTCTTTGTCCAGTATTAAGCCGAGTCCTTTTCCATTATTTTTAAAGGAAGGAATGAGGAAAGGGAGGGAAACAAAAAAAGAAAGGAAGAAGGTAAGCATGCATTCCCTTGTAACTATTGGCCAAATTCCAAAGTGAATCTTTACTCTCATTAGTTAAAAGGAACAAACACATCTTCTCACATACATAAAAAGCAAACTGATTGTTTTAAGTATTTCAATAAAAATCATTTTCACAACCAACATGCAACATTGCCTGATGAAGAGAATCTATCTCGAAACAGAAATTTCCGTGTCGCAATGCACAATCAATTCATGATTATATATATATATATGAATAAAAGCTCAGCACATCATCTAAAGTGGTTATAAATTATAATATAATCCAGTTCAATGAACGAATTATTTCGTTCCATCAGGACACGTTTTACTCATTTTATTTGGTATAAATTTTTCCCAGAATTAAAATGTTTTTAAACAAAATGAAAATCAATGAACATGACCCAGAATAGAAACTTTGGGCTTATCTCAAGTAATGGTCACCAAGCCTATGGGAGAAAAAATTCATTGGACAGGATGAGTAATCATAAATCTATCAGACGCCCACTCCCACGCACACGAATACGTATACACATATATCCTTACATCTGAACATACATAAACATACACACATGGTCTAATTAAATGAACGAATTAGTTGATTGAAATGGAATATGTATGATAATAACTTTAGATAAAGTGTTGAGTTGCCCTTTATAGATATCATATTGCTCCAGATAACACCCTTTCAGCTCTCGATATATATCTCTCGCTAAATAATTTTTAAAATAAGTAGAACTTTTTTTAATTATCCTCGCCGCTTACGGTCTTGACATCAGTATCTGTCTAGCTAGCTAGCTAGCAAGCTATAATTTGAAGTAGTTAGCTCTACAAAATGAAAATATTCCGGACATGCAAAATCTATTTACAATAAGCGGTATTGAAATATTATAATATTTTTCAAAATTTATTTGCTCTGGTCTGTAAAATACTGATAGATTTGTAATCGAAATGGCAGTTGTGATGACACTTTCTTTATTTTAATCAGTCTGTCTGCATGTCATTCTATACATATGACAATGTTCACACCTAAATCTGTGTCAATCTACTCGTGTCTAAGAGTATATATATATATATATATATATATATATATATATATATATATATATTCACATCTATCTACCACAATCTTCTCATATAGTTGAATATATGTATGTTCACATGTATCTACTTATCTATCTATTTATCTCATTTTGTTTCTATCTGTAAATTTATCTACCTCATTCTGTTTCTTTCTATCTATCTATCTATCTATCTATCTATCTATCTATCTATCTATCTGTCTAATTCTATTTCTATCAATATATCTATTTCATTCTATTTATATCTACCTATCTATTTACCTCATTTTCTTATTATCTATCTATTTATCTGTCTCATTCTGTTTCTATCTATCTATCAATTTCATTCTGTTTTTGTCTATCTCATTCTTTTTCTATCTGTCTTTCTCATTCTGTTTCTGTCTATCTAATTCTGTTTTTATCTATCTTATTCTGTTTCTATCTATCTATCTATCTATCTATCTATCTATCTATCTATCTATCTATCTATCTATCTCATTCTGTTTCCATCTATCTATCTATCTATCTATCTATTTCTCTCTCTCTCTCTCTCTCTCTCTCTCTCTATCTATCTATCTCATTCTTTTTCCATCTATCTATTTTATTCTCTTTCTATCTATCCATCTCATTCTCTTTCCATCTATCTATCTATTTCATTCTCTTTCCATCTATGTATCTATCTCTTTCATTCTATTTCCATCTATCTATCTCATTATCTATCTATCTATCTATCTATCTATCTATCTATCTATCTATCTCACTCTCTCTATCTATCTATCCATCTCATTCTCTTTCCATCTATCTATCTATCTCATTCTCTTTCCATCTATGTATCTATCTCTTTCATTCTATTTGCATCTATCTATCTCATTCTCTATCTATCTATCTATCTATCTATCTATCTATCTATCTATCTATCTATGTGCCTCCGTCTGTACATATATCTATCGACAAATGCTCATCGTCATATAGCAGTAATAATAATGCCATAATTATTAATGTCAACAGAAGCGAAATCTCATTTAATATTTTAAATGAGAAGCACTCAAGTTGATGAATGACTGTCTGGATTAGCCAGGGTCATATCCCTGAAAGAGTTACAAGTCTATTCGATGAACTATAATGATAAAAGAAGTGTACTCGCTTCTCTAGAGGGCATCCAGTGTTGGAGGATTGATTCTATGGCTTGTCTTCTCAAGTTACTCAAATGGCAGTGCAAAGTCACCTCTAAAAAAAAGTAATAATAATAATACGAAAGAAATGTCGTAGACAACTAAAAAATGTAACCAAAATCTTATCTGATTATAATATAGAGGAAGATAATTATATTACTTGATCAGTATTTCAGGATCTATCTATCTATCTATCTATCTATCTATCTATCTATCTATCTATCTATCTATCTATATCTCAGCATGTTCATATCTATCTATCTATCTATCTATCTATCTATCTATCTATCTATCTATCTATCTATCTATCTATCTATCTATCTATCTCACCTGTTCTATCCTATCTATCTATCTATCTATCTATCTATCTATCTATCTATCTATCTATCTATCTCAGCCTGTTCATATCTATCTATCTATCTATCTATCTATCTATCTATCTATCTATCTATCTATCTATCTATCTATGTCATTCTGTTCATATCTATCTATCTATCTATCTATCTATCTATCTATCTATCTATCTATCTATCTATCTCACTCAGTTCATATCTATCTATCTATCTATCTATCTATCTATTTCACTCTGCTCATATCTATCTATCTATCTATCTATCTATCTATCTATCTATCTATTTCACTCTGCTCATATCTATCTATCTATCTATCTATCTATCTATCTATCTATCTATCTGTCTATTTCACTCTGCTCATATCTATCTATCTATCTATCTATCTATCTATCTATCTATCTATCTATCTATCTAAACACAATGTAATATTTTGTGATAGACACAGATTTTAAAATAAATTAGGTCAGCCAGTTAAGTGTTATACGTGATACACGCTTTAGGCGATCATGTCTCGAAAGAGACATAACTGACTGGGCAGAAGATTATCCTGCAGTAGGTTGTCATTGCTTTCTGCAGTAGACTGGTTGCCAACCAAGGCTTTAGAACCCAATCTGTCCTATTATTTAACTCATAACTGGAGGGAAGAGAAAATAAATACGGGGAGTTATTAAGCTATTATGTATTTAAATGTAATCTGATTAAATATTTTATTCTGATTAATTCACGTAATACAGTTATATAACAGTAAATAATTAGATGTATAGATAACTACCGTCTACGCTATATCATGTTGAATACACCGGTTCCCGTCCGATCACCGAAGTTAAGCAACATCGAGCCTGGTCATTACGTAAATGAGTGACCATTTGGGAATACCAGGTGCTGTGTACGTAAGGACCAAGAATGGTCCTTCAGGTTTGGGGGTTGGGCGCAGGGCTAACAACCCTGCCCCGTAAAAACAGTTTGTTACAGAAACAGCTAGAAAATGTTGCTGCCCTATACACCATCTGGGTGTGACGGATAAATGATGATGATGATAGATGACTTCCAAACTAAAATATGAATTTGGCGGTTTTACGTTTCGTCACATGTCTCTTTTACATATTCAAATGAGGTGACATCATCCCTTGTTTCCTGTTTAGGACGTGTTTCCCGGCTTTCCTTTTTTTCTTTCTTCCAATCTTCTTTCACTTTTTTCTTTTCTCTTTTTTTTTTCATTTTTTTTGTTCTCAATTGGAGTAGATAGACTGAACTATTGCCCGGTTCACACTCCACCCACGTCTATTGAACAGGTGAAGAGGCTCATCCCTTGTTCCCTGTTTAGGATTTGGTTTCCGGCTTTCTCTCTTCCAATCTTTTCACTCTTTTATTCATTTTTTTTCAATTGGAGTAGATAGACTATTGCCCGGTTCACACTCCACCCACGTCTTTTGAACAGGTGAAGACGCTCATCTCTTGTTCCCTGTATAGGATGTGGTTTCCGGCTTTCTCTTTTCCAATCATTTTACTCTTAAGTAGCCCCATGCGCATCGGTGGCGTCACCGCCTTGTTTGGGGTGATATGATTAAAAAAAATTGTTTGTGAATATAATTGTTATAGTGGAACATCCTAGCATACCCCATAATGGAATGATCTAGTTTATAAAGGACAGTGACAAGCTAGACCAGAGGCACACGTCATAGGCACTCGCCTGACGACGCTATGACACTGTCAGCTCTCTGCCTTCGGGTAGAGGGCGCTCTCTGCTTCCGTGCAGAGAGCAATAACCCAGTCGTGGTTCCGCCGAAGGGTAGAACCACGACTCGGTAAAAATAGACAGAGATTTTTTGGCCCGGCTATATGGCCGGGAATACCCACTATAAAATGACCATGTGTCACATCCGGCATTGCGTGGGAAGGCTAGTAAATACACACGTCATAGGCAGTCGCCTGACAACGCTATGACACTGTCAGCACTCTGCCTTCGGGTAGAGGGCGCTCTCTCCTTCCGAGCAGAGAGCAATAACCCAGTCGTGGTTCCGCCGAAGGGTAGAATCACGGCTGGGGAAAAATAGACAGACATTTTTTGGCCTGGCTATATGACCGGGAACACCCACAATAAATAGACCTTTAAATAGTTACATCTAGCCTTGCGTGGGAAGGTTGGTAAATACCATATGTCATAGGCGAAGGCATTTTCTACTTGATAAATTATTCCGCTCCTATTCGTTGATTGCTATTGAATACCTTATGGTTTATTGTATCTTCGTATAATATATCCTTGCTACCTATTTCCCGTGTTAAATATCATTCTTACCCGTATCTTTTCACTGATATTCCTTTCCCGGATATATCAATAATCCTTTTGCTACAAGAAGGACAACTCCAGTTGAAATATGTTTTGGACGAAGAGGGCATTGAAGCGATTCTCGGCAAAATCCAAACTATGAAGCCAGAGGGAAAGAAATCCACTTCAAACTTCTGTCAGTTGTTGCGTTCCGTTTTGTGTCGTCTATGGTCTTTTGGGATTTCTTTAGCAGGATCCTAAAACGGTAAACTATCTCACAGACCAAATCAGGGACAGACAATATTCTTCAGAGTTCTTTATCACTGAGTTCATTACCTGACATCATTTCTTGGAGTCGGAAAAAAGAGAGACATAGACAGACAGAGATAGAGAGAGTGATAGAGAGAGAGAGAGAGAGCGACAGAGAAAGACAAATAGAGAAAGAGACAGTGAGAGAGAGAGAGAGAGAGAGAGAGAGAGAGAGAGCGCGACAGAGAAAGACAAATAGAGAAAAAGAGAGTGTACAGTATGCTATATTTAGAGACAGGTGTTGGCATTGGTGTTAAAGTTATTGTCCAACATACACCTAAACATATAAACTTTTCTGCATTAACATACACATACAATATTATGGCTTTTACCGTCTTAAATATTCCATGAAGATACATTTAATAAATTTCTATTACTTTAATACACGTGACACATATCTGACCAATAAAAACTAACTCACTATCCCAATCTGCCAGTACACTTCCCCTTTGTTTTATTTTTTTTATTTATTTATTTCTCGTTCTCTTAAGAAATTTAATAAAAGAAAAAAAGATGTAAGATTAAAATACATTTCCTGTTTGTTCTTTGTTTTATTCTATCATTTTGGTGGATTCCGACTCACATATTTATCTCATATATATATATATATATATATATATATATATATATATATATATATATATATTAACATTTGTGTATTTAGGCAGCATGTCTTCGTTTAGACATGTTAGATTAAATAAACTGCAAACATTATGTCTGCTTATTTTTTAAAAATCCGTTCATACTCACGGATAATCTTTCGCGTATTATAATTGAAAGACGTCAGAAATGAGCTGTAATGTTGACAGATGTTATTTTCATTCAATTCTCAAGGTACCCAAGTACTTTCAGTCTCTTACCGAGAGCATCTTCAGAGGTGTGATATATGGAAACAAAAAATAACTGCAAAGCTGTGTTGCTAAGAATTACTGTAAAAATGTAAAATGTAAAACTAAAAAATGTAAAAATGTAAAATAAAAAATGCAAAAATGTCAAAAATTTACAATAATATATATATATATATATATAAAATGTTATGAAAATTAATATATAAAATTTTTTCAATATATATTTAAACACGCACACGCACGCATAAACACACAGTCACACACACACATATTTATAATTACCCAATTGTTGAATAGACATGACACATGATGTATTAACCAATTATTTTATTAATAAAATATTTTTGTGACGTTTATTGATTATAAATATAAATAATATATATTTTAGTTTATAAAATAAAAACTGCCCCCAACCTAACAACACAAGTTATTATCAACCCTTTATAATACGGACGGATATTAAAATTTGGAGCCGACAAATCATTCATGGTAAATGTTTTGACGAGATTTCCTCTTGATATCTTGCCATTTTGATGCCTAGAAAAATGGTTCAGTGCTAAACAATTTTTCTCGTCAAAAGCTGTCTTACACATTTAAATGTTACCATTCACCCACTCTTTGAATATTGTTGTCATATATTTAGACATTGTCTACGACTATATAGTGTTGAATACACCGGTTCCCGTACGTTAAGTTAAGCAACATCGAGCCTGGTCAGTACTTAAATGAGTGACCATTTGAGAATACCAGGTACTGTAAACGTAAAGACCAAGAATGGTCCACCGGTCATCCAGGTTTGGGGGTTTGGCTGTTGGGTGCTGGGCTAACAACCTTGTCCCGTAATAAACAGTTTGCTACAGGAATGCACCATTGAGTGTGATGCATAAATGATGATGATATTTAGACATTCTGAGATAAAATACAAAGAATGTGCAATGTTATTGGTCTTGAGCTGGCATCTAGGATATAGTAAATTCTCCATATCCGTCGAGTACCTCCTTTCTGCATCGTTTATAAATACTTTCATAGTAATAATTCTGATGTACTTTGCTTTATGGTACCTAGATTTTATGAATTTAAGAACAGTACTAGATTGGCGGTAAGGTCTCATCATTTTATAGTTGAAATAGGTAACCGTAAGTTCTGTGCTAACAGTTTCTTCTCTTGTATTTCCTGTGTGTTCTTGAAATTTTGCAATGTCAATCGTTATCTTCTGTTTACATAATTTTTATTCTTTTATTAGTCTCTCTCTCTTTAATGAGGTTTTCTGCTTTTCATATTTTCTCACACTGAGTCAAATCCTTACGTTTTTACGTAGTTGTTTTCAAGCATATCCACAGAAACTGCAGATTGCACTTACGATTTATTTGACAATATATATATATATATATATATATATATATATATATATATATATATATATATAAAGCATATATATATAATTATATATATCTTACAGCAAAAGTACTGCTTTATCCATACATTATTGGAAATAAAACAAGAACCCAGTTATTATTTGAAATATCTTAGCGCAATCCAAACATTACAATGGAAAAGAAGAGACATGCCATGTATGCCTTTTAGAAAAAAATTGTCATCTTAAACCATATCAATAATCTCAATTTGCTTAATAAAAAACTGATTTAATAGCCACATGCTGTCACAGAAAAAAAATACTCACTTAAAATCTTAGACCCAAATTCATATAGATCCCTTTACGTTTTCCCAATTTCTTTCTTTCTTTCTTTCTTTCTTTCTTTCTTTGCAATAATACTTTTAACAATTTTGAATTTAAACTCTTTTATTTTTGCTCCCAACATTTTTTAATTTTTAATTTTAATTCGAAATTATACTTTTTCTTCTTGATCTTAATTTTTGTTTAAATTTTATTTTATTTAAAATTTTAATTTTTTAACTACATGTATTATTTGAATATTTATTTTGTTACATTTCATGACTTACGCCCCTTTGTTTTTATCTCCGCATTCTTTTACTTTTTAATATTTTTTTACTTTTTATTTTAATTTTAAGTTTTAAATGAAAATTTTAAAATTTTATCTGCTTGTAACCTTAGAATATAAATTTCTTTAATCTTGTTATTAAAAAAAGTAACGTTATAAAATTTAATTCTCATGAACAAAGAACGAATTTAAATTCAAATCTATTAAACTGTCAGTTTGAAATATGCACCTGATGATTGCAAAACACATGAAACTCCGAGTCGTGCCATAGACGTAGGATATATATATATATATATATATATATATATATATATATATATATATATGTCAGATTAAATAAATTGCAAACACTATGTTTGCTTATTTTGAATAATTTTGAATAATTTTCACGTTACAATGAAAACTAACTATTTGTTAACAGTTATATTTGAAGCAGGAAAAAATGTACAGTAATTTTTAGCAACACAGTTTTCCGGTTACATTTGTTCCCATAACTCACACTCCTGAAGATGACCTCGGAAAGAGATTGAAAGGACTTGGGTACCTTAAGAAATGAATAAAAATAACATCTGTCAAAGTTACAGCTCATTTCTGACTTCTTTTAATTGTAATACACGAAAGATTATCCGTGAGTATGAACGTATTTTATAAAAATAAGCAGACACAATGTTTGCAATTTATTTAATCTGACATATTTAAAAGAAAATTTCATGCCTAAATACACAAATATATATATATATATATATATATATATATATATTTGTGTGTGTGTGTGTGTGTGTGTGTGAATGATATCTGCATTGCATACTGTGTGCCACATATGGTGTGGTGCTACTGCTATATATTTAAAGATCTAAACTTATTTATTAATGGAATTTTGTCTGTGTGTGTGTGTGTGTGTGTGTGTGTCTGTGTCCGTGACCTATAGACTCCGAAACGGCTGAACCGATGTTCTTGAAAATCTACACTATAGTGCACAATAGTGCAGAAAATCGAGAATATATATATTTATATATAAGGCAAGATGCTTGTGTGTGTGTCTGTTTATCTGTCTGTATGTCTGTATTTTTTAAAACCCGTTTATTTTAGTTTCTGCTTCGGGTTTGGCTCTAAGTAGGTCTAATTGTAGTTCTTAGTCTCAGCCATGATACCATTTACTCAGAGGACTTACTTAGCCTTCAAAATTCAGTTTGCGACGAAAAAAACTAATTTGATATCGATACCAGAAAATCAAAATTTGACTTAAATCCATTCATTTTTCTTTCAGTCTACGGTTTCGCTTTAACTGGAAACAACTATTGCTTTTTAGTCTTTCGTGCCAACGTCCAAAGAGTCTGAGCTCCAGGACCATGGATTAGTTTTAAAGCTTTCATTACACCCGAGCAATACCGGGCTATACTGCTAGTTTTTGATAAAACATGAAAAAGTATCGGCAATTTTATTGGTCGTGACCTGGCATCTTAACAGCCAATTTTCTATTGCCCCAACGTATATTTACTGTGCCTTTGCCGTAAATATTTTCATTGTAATATTTTCATTGGGATGTCTTCTCTCTTTACTAATGTCTTCTATTTTTTCATAATGTCTTACAATTAGTAATCCCTTTCGACTTACAGGCGTTATTCTCCTGCTAGTGAATAAAATTAATCCGTTGATTAATAGTAATTTTTTTTTTTAGTGAAAACGCTAAGGAGCATACTATAAGCATGTCAAGAATGGTGGGGGTGAAGGCGTATGTTAAGGACAAGGAGTGATATGTGCCTTGAGTTGTTATTTAAGAAACTTGGACTTCGACCGTGATAAAGGTCAATAAAAAATATAAACACTCGACAGTCAGTTATCAATGCGTCAGGGACGGTGAATTCCCAGAGATATACGAACGGATAGATTGCATAGTCAGTCAGTTAGTTAAGTGCCATACGTGATACACGCTTGGGCGATCATGTCTCGAAAGAGACATGACTGACTGGGCAGAAGATTATCCCGTAGTAGGTTGCCGTTGCTTTCTGCGGTAGACTGGTTGCCGACCAAGGCTATAGAACCCAATCTGTCCTGTTATTTAACCCATAACTGGAAGGAATAGACGGATGATTAATACCTTTCCCAAGGGTATTTGCGCGTAAGTGAATGCAATGATCAATTCAGCTGGAATTCGAACTCGGCTCTCCGATTTCTCATTCCGAGCCGATATCCATTGCACCACAACGCACATCAGTAGTAATGTTAGAAAGTAACGCAGGAACACGCGATTACGCGAACAAATATGCATACTGAACACACACTCACACATTATATATATATATATCCGCAGACAGATCTGTTTCGCTGTATCAGTATGGTTAGACATCCGATTGCTTCTAACTTAGGATTGAAACCCGACCGAATTGGCATCAGTCGGCGATTCTACCTCTGAGCTATGGGTGCTCGGTAGAAGAAGGCAGACCTTTAGCGTATGATGTAGCCAGAGTGCTCTAATTCTAGAGTAGTTACTGTTTTTTCAAGGTCTACCATTCTTTCAGTCTACCATATATGTATTAGAATATTTCATTTATAATTTATACTCGAACATTAAAAAATGAAAATTATTTTAATAATATTGCAGTTCTTCATTTATAACTTATTAGTCAGTTAAGTGCCATACGTGCTAGACGCTTTTAGCGATCATGTTTCAAAAGAGACATGACTGATTGGCAGAATATTATCCGCAGTAGGTTGCCATTGCTTTCTGTGGTAGACTGGTTGCCAGCCAAGGCTGTAGAACACAATCTCTCCTGTTATTTAACCCATAACTGGAGGGAAGAGACAGATTAATATCTTTCCCAATAAATAAATAAAATCATAAATATATATATATATATATATATATATACATATATATATATATATTTATTTATTTATTTATTATTTTGTTTATTTATATTTTACTACACGTGCCATAGACTCTTAAACAGACATAAGTTTTTCCGTTACTTTTAAAATATTCACCCATTGCTTTATGACACGTGACACGTATCTGACCAATGAAATCAAAACTCCGTCAACATTTATCTCTGGAATTTCAAAAATAAAAGAAATATTTAAAGTTCTCTGAAGAAGCTTCTTAAAGTGAAACATGTTAGGTTAAAGATACGTCTTTCCTACTTGTTCATTACATATTCTCTTCATCTTGTCGGATTTACATCCATATATTCAACTTATATGTGGAAAAATCTTCGGGCGATCAACAATGTTTTAAAAGGACATCATTGCCTAAGCACTTAACTGACGGATCTATCTATCTATCTCAGTCTGTTCATATCTATCTATCTATCTATCTATCTATCTCTCGATATACATTTATATATTTGCTACTGTAAGACTATTGGAAAAAAGCAAAAGCTCCAACTAAAATCATTGACTGTTTCATTTTTTACGGCTTATCAACCTTTTGTCTTAAAGTCAGGACATATCTTTAGATTGTGAGAATATTTCTGTTTAGTAATACATGTCTTTCGAAGTAGGTATGAATTCATCTTTTCTCTCCCTAGTTATGGGTTAATTAACCCATAACTAGGGAGAAAAGATGAATTCATACCTACTTCGAAGGGTATTGGCGGGTGAGTAAATATAACGAATCCAGCTGAAGTTCGAACTCGTCTCTCTGATTAATAATTCTAAGCCTTTATATATTACACCACCAGCACATTCAACAGAAGCTGTTATTCCCTAGCAATTATATATATATATATATATATATATATATATGTATATTAGGTGCGATTGGTAAATTGTCGCTAATATTTGGTTATTTCAAAGCCAATGTCTATTATACTAAATATTAAATTTTAAATTTATTTTGTAACAAGTATTTTTTTTCTTGTAAAAGCATTTGTTGAGGAAATCGAATAAATTACTTTAATTAAATTGTTAATTTTCATTCAGTATGCCTCATAAAAGGTAAAATAGTTCGTGTCCTAATACTTTTGCACAGTACTATATATATATATATATTAGGTGCGATTGGTAAATTACCGCAAATATTTAGTTATTTCAAAGCCAAAGTCTATTATACTAAATTTTAAATTTATTTTGTAACAAGTATTTTTTTCTTGTAAAAGCATTTGTTGAGTATATCAAATAAAATTACTTTAATTAAATTGCTAATTTTCTTTCAGTATACCTCATAAAAGATAAAATAGTAGTTATTTTGTAACAAGTATTTTTTTCTTGTAAAAGCATTTGTTGAGTAAATCAAATAAAATTACTTTAATTAAATTGTTAATTTTTTTCAGTATACCTCATAAAAGATAAAATAGTTCTTATCCTAATACCTTTGCACAGTATAGTCTTTTAAAATATTTTTAAGTAAAGCGATCATTTATCATTTATTTCCTTCGGTTATTTTGGACATCTTTTCCTCCTTCTCTTTACCTTCCCCTATGTAGCCCCATGCGCAATAGTGGCAGTGGAATGCCTTGCTTGGGGTGAGATGATTAAAAAAATCAAACCCAGCAACGGTCCCTTTCCCAGGTTTTCAAACCAAGACAAATCAATCAACATGTAGTTCTTCGTTTCTCGTAGGCGTCCGTGTCCACAAAACAGAGAAAGCGTCTTCACAGGAGTTGGAAGATGAAATCAAAGTGATGACCAGAAATGAAAAAAAAAAAGTATCCGGTTTCCGATGATTCGGCATTTTATTTACCGGAATTCCTCCACTTACTTATGCTGAGCAACCGCTACCAACCCAACATGTTAGACGGACGGTTTCTCTCCGAATTCCTCTTTCTAATCGGAAATTTACTTATATAAGACTTCAGGGTGAAACTTCCAATGCCAACAAAGTGTCACGTGACCTCTTGAGTTTTAATTTATTTATATTTTTCGCTCGAACAATTACAATTTCGGAATAAAACTGCGGGTTACATTAACTATTTAGGATTAAATTGCAACCAGCCGCTCATGTATCCGAGAAAGTTGTGTCACACAATAATAATAATAATAATAATAATAATAATAATAATAAGGAAAAAAACTTGCCTATTAATCGATATGGCTTTTCCAGCGGATTGTAACATAGCAAGCAAGGAATTCGAAAAACTGTCAAAATATAAAAACCTGGAAATTGAAATAGAAAAAATGTGGAAATTGAAAACAAGTATCGTACCAGTGATAGTGGGTGCACTTGAAATGATAAAAAAATGGAACAAAACAACACACTGAAATAATCCCTGGAAACCCCAACTTAAGAGATATACAAAATTTGTTTTGTTAAGTACAGCTCCACACTAAGGAAAACTTTGTCTATGTAACGCCAGGAATGTTAGGGGGGATAGAAAAAAAACATAAATTGGAGCCATAGCAACAAAATACGATCTGCCTGAGGTCTTCCCGCAGATTTGGTTGGTAGTGCATCGAATTCTGATGAAAGATGACACAATAACAATAATAATACGGAAAATACTTGCTTATTAATTGATATGGCTTGTCCAGCGGATTGCAACATAGCAAGCAAGGAATTCGAAAAACTGTCAAAATATAAAGACCTGGAAATTGAAATAGAAAGAAAGTGGAAATTGAAAACAAGTATCGTGCCAGCATGCAAGTCGATTTTTATAGCACTGCTGAAGAAGCCAGGGGCAAACAAGTGCGAACTACACAGAACTATCAGCTTAATGAGTCACATTACAAAACTGATTGTCAGAATTCTGATCAATTGAGCGAGAAGCAGAATCAGGCCAGCGAAACAGTGTGGGTTCGTCAAAGACACTGGAAGAAGGAATGTTATATTTATGATTAGGATGCAAAACAAAGGCAAAACAAATGAAGGACTTGTACCAATGTTTTATTGATTACGCGAAGGCTTTCAAAAAATACACCACAAAGAATTGATGAAGATGCTCAGCAACTTTGACATTTTTGGGAAAGACATCAGAATAATCAAGAATCTCTAATGGCAGCAAACTGCCTGCATACGGATAGGTAACGATTTCAGTAGATTCACAAAGATAGAAAGGGGCAAAAGACAAGGATGTGTCTTTTCACCGGATCTCTTCAACTTGTACAGCGATAATATTTTGAGGACTATTGATGCTTCACCAGGATTTGTTATCGGGGGGCACAATTCGAGCAACATAAGGTATGCCGATGATCCTGTGCTGATTGCCGACACGGAAAGAAAACTACAAGACCTCCTACAAAAGGTAGCTGAGGAGAGTGACAAAAAAGGACTACAAATAAACAGCAAGTAAACTGAATGTATTGTCATCAGCAAAAAGAACAACCTAAAATACCAAATAAAGTAGGGGATACTAGAATCAAGCAAGTACAAAAATTTAAATACCTAGGAAGTGTTCTAACAGGAGATGGAAAGTGAGACACAAAGATCCGAAGGCGAATTAACATGACGAAGGACCTCTTCCAGAAGCTGAATAAAATAGTAAGAAACAGGAAAATTTCACTAGAAACAAGGAGGAGAGTGCTAGATTGCTATGTGATGTCAGTTCTTCTATACGGCAGTGAATGCTGGACAATAGCATCAAAGATGAGGAAGAACTTGAAGCAGCAGAAATGTGATTTTACAGAAGGATGCTGTGGATATCATGGACCAAACATGTTGAGTTTTTGGAAAGAATGGCATTGAAAAGAAAACTAATACTGAGCCTCAGGAAGAGACAACAGAAATTCCTGGGACATGCAATGAGGAAAGAGGGCTTGGAGAACCTGAAACTGACAGGCCAGATAGAAGGTAAAAGAGACAGCGGGAGGTAGCGGATAACATATTTGAAGGGCCTGATCAGGTGGATGACGGAACGGGGGTTGCGAGGTGTAACAGGAGAAAACATATTGAGAGCCACCAGGGATAGGGAGACGTAGCAAGCCATGATCGCCTACGTCCTGTAAGGATAGGGTACATAGAAGGAGAAGAATAGTGGGTGCGTTTGGAATAATAAAAATGGAACAAAACAACACACTGAACAAATCCCTGGTTACCCCCGCTTAAGAGATATACAAAAAATTGTTTTGTTAAAAACAGCCCACACACTAAGGAGAACTTTATCTATGTAACGCTAGGGATGTTTAGGAAGATATGAAAAACATGAAATGGAGTCATAACAACGCACCACTACATGCCCTAGGTTTTCCTGCAGACTTGGTAGGTAGTGTGACCATAGCAGAAATATATTTATAATGAAAAATGACATAATAATAATAATACTTTGGAAAATATATAAACAGACACTAGTATGATCATCACCCAACATCGATTATAGAAATAAAAAAAGTTCCCAATTTTATGAGGTTGTAGCGGATAAGAAATTAATTAAAATCAACTTTCTTCTTCGCTTTTACAAAAATTCACAACGACGTGTGAAATCCTGGTTTTCCCAAATAGAAAAAGGATTGACTATGTGCTTAACGAAAAGTCAGTCGAAACCAAATTTCGCAAGTAGGTGTTAAAATTATTTTTGACCAATGGGTGCGACTTGCACGACTTGGAAGGACTTAGCGATTCAGTGCTAAATTCAAAAAGACTATATTAATAACCTCGGCGTCAGTCAAGAGTCTGAGATGGGAACAGCAAAAGAGAGACACACATTTAAAATGTAACTTCAAACTTCAAGCGACCCGGACATTGTCTTCTTTCTCTTTCTCCTTATCTATTTCAACAATTACTACTAGAATATTTTGTACGAACTCTACCCTTAACCTCTTAATAATGTTTCTAATTGAACATTAACTTCTACAACTTATGTTATTCCTCCTTTTAATAAATCTCTATTTTAAAATGCAAAATGTATATTTTATTATTCCACTCTTCTACACTAATCCACACATTCCAACTGACAACCAACCTTCTGATGATGAAAAACCTTCGGATGATAAATCTGCATAAATCCTGTAAGCTGTAGGGAGTTAGGTTAAGTCTGACACAAGGCCGAATCAACGAAACATTAACCAGCTCCATACGCTACACGAGTACACCTTCTACACAGACAGGAACAGTGAACCAAATAGGCCGGACAAAAAAATATTGTCAAAAACCGCAAAGAAAAACTTACTTACTAACTGATATAGATTGCTCATCGGATTGTGATATCACAACTAAGGAAGTCGAAAACTCTCAAAGTATAGAGATCTGGAAACTGAAATAGAAAAAAAAGATAATTGAAAACTAGAATACTACCAGTGATGTTAGGTTGTGTTGTTGACCAGGTTAAGAAGTCCAGCAAGAAATAATACAACAACCAAAATAGGAAATAACGATATATATATATATATATATGTTAAACACAACAAAATACAAATACTTGGAACTCTGTTAATAGAACGATAAATACGGGTTAGGAAGTAATACTAGAACTGGGACAATGGTCGTACGGTAGCAGTCTTGGCTATCTCACTCTGTTTCTGCTTATCGCCCTTCTGCTGATCTGCTGATTGGCCTTATGCTACCATCTTTTGTGAGGGGGAGTATATGTAGTTGTAGGAAGAGTTCAATCCGTTGTATGGGTGATGTCACCATGACACGTTGATATTTCCTTTGAAGTATCCTCCCATAAACAATTTCAATGTATTTTAATTTAACATGATATCCGGTAATGATAGTATGGAGAAGCTCCCACAGTCTATAAAATGCTTCCGTGGCATGCGTCTCAAATAACCTATGACAAAAAAGCTCAGCCCCACGCCAGAAAATGTGCGAAGATAAAAAAAATGCTTCCTGTTGATGGAGCTTGGCCGCCCAAGAAGAGAGTCCATTTAGCGGAAGAAAACTGATATTGTACCTCTGTTACCTTGAGGTCATATTAAAACACCGAAAAAGCTATAGAAATAGATCTAGACAGAAAACCTGGAATGGTGTTCGCAAGATGGTTGGCTGCCAATACTAATGACTTTCCGTCTCCAAATTTAAGGCCCTTTATACTTTTAGATCTTGTCGATACGGACGAAAGGTGGATGCATTAAGCAACGGCAGCCCATGGCCAACATACACTATTACCCAGACCTATATCCCGAATTATCCTGAACTGTCCTTAATATATATAAATATGGATATATTTTCAAGCTTATATATATTCCATTTGTAAACGAGTTATTACGCGACCTTAGTTTCTACCAGGTGTGGTGTCGTCAGACAATTTGCACTTATTGCAAATAGCCTGAAGACACCGGAAGAGGCCGTGGTCTGTGAGCTATAGAACGACTTCAGCATTGACAATAGCCTCGAAGACTTTGCCAAAAAATCGGTAAGAGGCTGACAGGCAGGAAAGCAAGAAGCCGAGAGGCAGTGGTTGTAGAGTTTAGCGAGGACAGAGGAGAGTTTAGGGGCACATTTCTTCAGGACAATGATTTGGATTCAGTCACCTCCGTTCGCCTTATGTGGTCAAGCTTTGAAATTTGGTTAGAGACAAGCGATGAGGTAATGTGAACTTGACTCAGTTGAGCCTCAGTTCTAGGTGGGAAGTCAGGTGCGGATACACCAAACAAATCAAATGTTGAGTTGTTAGAGAATCTGCGAGCAAAGCACTCGGCCTGGTCCGATGAAGATGTGAAGACCTCAAATTTATTGATTAAAGTAGGGGCTGATGGCTTTCTGTTGTTTAACACATTTTTACAGAGTGCCCAGTAGTTTTGGGAGGCAAACTTGCAGAATGCTATGCGTTACTTCATTCTGTTAGCAAACAGCAGCTTAGCATCATTTAGAGTCTTCTTGCACTCATTACGAGCAGAGGCAAAACGCTGCTTATTATGCTCAGGCGCGTGGCTCCTGAAGAATTGATTCCCGAGGGCAATAGCATCTGATCAAGCAAGGGAGAACCAGAGAAACGAGTGGGGTTTAAGTTGAAACTTACTGGCTTGGATGAAAGCATTCAAGCTATCTTGAATCTAAGAGGAGACCACGGATGCAGAGTCTTCAACGCGAAGACTAAAACACTTTGTTCCCAGGGACGTCACACAAGGAATTGCGGAACGACTCCCAGTCTGCTCTTTCGTAACAGTAAGATTTTCTACTGGTTAGAGGCTCCTGGGGGTGGGGAAGTGGAAGGAGATAATAACTGAAACCGCAGCATGATCCGAGTTGTTAGGCAAGCAAATCTGCAGGAGTCATGGATAAAAGAGAAACAGAGATCTATAAGTGAGTCAGGTTCATTAAGGTTATTAAAGAAACGCGCGGGGAAATCCACCACTTGCATAAGAGATTGAGTGATTGAAAAGTTCATGGTATGCACACCAGCAAGATCTGTGACAGAGTTATCCAGCCACTTCTATGCTTGGTGGGTATTGAATTCTCCAAAAACAAATATATGAGCAAACCAATGAGAGGAAATGGATTATCTATATCGTTTAAAATGTTGTCAAATACAGAACAGTCAGGAGTTGAAGAGTAGTGGTAAAGAAAGAAAAGATAGCTAACCGAGCTTAGTAGAGAAGGTCGGAGACACGTAGGAATGCTCTGGAGATTAAAAAAAAATCAACGTATTTAGAGGGAAATATTCCCTGACATAAACACCAATTTCATAAATATGGACATGGAGTTCTTCTTAAAGAGAAGAAGGTAACCAGGAATATAGAAATCAGAGGAATGAATAAAAGAGTCATGGTTATTTTCACAGAGAGATAAGATGTCAGATGAGTTTACTTGGAGGAAGGATTCAACGTTGTAAAAGTTGGTACGGGTACCACGAAAGAGGAAGATAACCTGGAATATAGAAATCAGAGGAATGAATAAGAGTCATGGTTATTTTCACAGAGAGATAAGATGTCAGATGAGTTTACTTGGAGGAAGGATTCAACGTTGTAAAAGTTGGTACGGGTACCACGAAAGAGGAAGATAACCAGGAATATAGAAATCAGAGGAATGAATAAAAGAGTCATGGTTATTTTCACAGAGAGATAAGATGTCAGATGAGTTTACTTGGAGGAAGGATTCAACGTTGTAAAAGTTGGTACGGGTACCACGAAAGAGGAAGATAACCAGGAATATAGAAATCAGAGGAATGAATAAGAGTCATGGTTATTTTCACAGAGAGATAAGATGTCAGATGAGTTTACTTGGAGGAAGGATTCAACGTTGTAAAAGTTGGTACGGATACCACGAAAGAGGAAGATAACCAGGAATATAGAAATCAGAGGAATGAATAAGAGTCATGGTTATTTTCACAGAGTGATAAGATGACAGATGAGTTTACTTGGAGGAAGGATTCAACGTTGTAAAAGTTGGTACAGGTACCACGGATGTTCGAAAAAGTGATGTTAACAGGTTTAGTTGATTTTCGTTTAGCTACTTTGTTCTTTTTTGCTGAGAATCAAGCAGGTTCAAAAATTTAAATGTTTGGGAAGTGTTCTAACTGAAGACGGATAGTGCGACACAGAGATCCAAAGGCGAATTGGCATGGCGAAGGATGCGTTCCAGAACCTGAGTAAAGTATTAAGACACAGGAAATTTTCACTAGAAACACAGAAGAGAGTACTGGGTTGCTATGTGATGTCAGTTCTTCAATATGGCTGTGAATGTTGGACAATATCAACAAAGATTAAGGGAAAACTTGAAGCAGCTGAAATGTGGTTCTTCAGAGGGATGCTGTGGATATCGTGGACCAAGCATGTGAGAAGTGACGAGGTGCTGGATAGAATAGAAACGAAAAAGAAATTAATATTTAGCATCAAAAGAGACAACTAAAGTTCCTGGGACATGCAATGAGAAAGGAGGGCTTGGAGAATCTGATACTATATTGCTGAGAAGAAAAACCGACTAACCTTCTCTAAACTTACTATTGAAACCCAAACTCATCTATCTGCTTAGAGTAGTTTGTGGTGATACCAGGGACCGGATGTTTGCCCTCAGAGGTCCAGATAGCAAATGAACAAAACAGGTCTTTGCGCATCCGGGCTCCACGCAGATGTTCCGGTGGAAAACCAAAAATAAATAAATTTCAATTTTTTTTACAGATCCTTTTTGCTAGCCGACGTGAATTTTATTTATCGTCCAATGGGAAACCCAGAATTAAATCCGAGTGTGAATTTCCAAATGACTTAGCCCCAAAGACGAAATAAAAGGCCGACACAGGAAGCATCACCAGTTGAAAAAATACGAGCATAATTAACACGTCCCTTGACCACGTCAAGCGATCACATCATGATTGCCTTTTCTTTCTCTCTCATTTTCTTCTTCACTGTTCACTGAGCCAATTACCCGCGGGACCGAGCGAAGACATCAAAGACACTCCTAACAAACAAACTCTCACACATACATACGCACAAACTGTTTTCGGTATTTACTGCTATGAACATTTTTAACGACCTTTGTAGCAACCAGTTCAGTGTAAAAGAATTCTGGCGAAATATGCGTTAAAAATAAGCCCCAAATCTGGTCAGACTGTTTAGGCTTGTAAAAACGGTCAGAAGGCAAAATAAACATTTGAGATGAGAAAAGATGAGATATGATCGTAAAAACGTTTTTTTTTAAAATAGTTCATAGTTTATCAATACAAACTTTAATAACGTTTGAATTTTCTAATGAAGAGTTAGAGCTCATATAGACAAGGGATTTAGCTAAATACTTGTAAGCTAAACGGCATTTATCTGGATTTCTACAATTGCATAGGTTTTTACTATGGCGCAAAATTATATGAGTAGCAGAGTTACTATTATTGTTATATAATTTCAATATTTAATTGATATGTAATTTAATTAAATTTTCTAAATTATTAATGCAACTATAAGTAAGTTTTAAAATGTTTCGACTGCAAATTTTACTTAAAAGATTATAAAATGTTCGTGTTATAGCTTTTGGTGCGAATGTCAAGCAGTACAGCATGTTGTTCCGAAATTTCTGGCTGAGAGAATTGTGTAATGGGGGTCTTTTTCTCACAGACTGTGCTTAACTGACGCTACAATACTGTACCGTCGACAAAATCTAAAACAAACAACGCCCACGCATGAAATCTAAAGATATAAATGGCGACAAATTTACCAATCGCACTCTGTACGTATAGATAAATTCATATTTATTCGCAAAAAAAAATTCTATTAAAGAAGCAGCGAAAATATGGTTCTACAGAAGGATACTGCGGATATCATGGACCGAGCATGTGAACAATGATGAGGTGCTGGAAAGAAAGGCAACCAAAAGAAAATTAATACTGAGTATCAGGAAGAGACAACTGAAGTTCCTGGGACATGCAATGAGGAAGGAGGGCTTGGAGAACTTGATACTGACTGGCCAGATAAGAAGAAAAAGAGACAGAGGAAGGCAGCGGATACAGAGGAAGGCAGCGGATAACATATTTGAGGGGCCTGGTCAGGTGGATGACGGAACGAGGGTTGCGAGGTGTAAGAGGAGAAAGCATACCAGAGATAGGGAGACATGGAAAACCATGATCGCCTACGTCCTGAAACGACACGTTACGCAGACGAAGAAGAATGTCACCAATACCCTTTTCAAAAACATGAAATAGAGTCGAAAAACTCCTCCGACTTCTGGTTGGAAACCAGCCTTTGAGATTTCACTCGCCCGTATTCTATTGAATATTCACAAATTACTTAGAATGACCTACAATGATATTATTGAACTCTTGGCTTTTATCGTTCCGGTCAGTGTAAACATTCGTTTAATTAATGCTCTCATAGTTGAGCCAAAATATCTCTGTCGCCCAAATTGCTCACAGATTTTTAGAAACTGATTTAGAAAAATATTATCCTATATTTCCTCCCCGCTTACGAAAAGTAGAAATGAACATTTGAAAGAAAGAAAAAAAAATACGCATATTTCTTTCAACCACGCACCGAAAACAACAAATTTGCATAAAAAATTACTCACTTGTATCATACAAGTACGTAATTGTTTTTTGTTTTTTTTTATAGAAAATCGTTGAGAAAACCAGATTTGTTATTTTTTATCATCTATGAGATGGAGGTTGTAGTCAAATAGAAGAAAACACTACGAAATTAGATACCTCTACTCAATTGCCAAAAAACCCCAAAAAACAAAACAAAAAAAAAACAAAAACAAAAAAAACACCATATCATGATGTTAATAGGGCTCAAACTTAATAAAAACAAAGTTTTATCATCAAAATGTTTATGCTATTATTAAGAGGAAAGATCAAATTTTGTGGTTATTTTTTAATTTTTTGAAAATCCCTTCTAACACGTTCGAAATTTTAATTAAAGTTTTACCTTTTGTTTTCTGTCAGCGATTCACGGTATGTTTACGTAAGGCGACTGTTAAGAAAATAGAGTCGGTCGGGTAAAATGATTTGGGGGCGAGTAAATTTTCCCTTGCTCTTGACCGCCGGTCGAGTGATTTCTTTTTCAAATCTTCAAGGCTGTTTGAAAAGAATTATTTTCCACCCTTCAACATCTCTTTAACAGGCGTGATGTGTCTAAACTCTCACTGTTGTATCACTACATCCACGGAAAGTTCCCGAACATACTACATTCCTTGTTTCTACCAGGTTTAACTTCCATGGCTAGGACCCGGCATGTCTTTTACATCGTAGCAAACTATCGACATTCTTCCCCCTCCCCAGTATTTCATATGTCCTTTTGAATTTCGCACTGGATCGCTAAGTCCTTCTAAGTCTTACAAGTCGCTCTCATTGGCCAAAAATCATTTTAACACCTACTTGCGAAATCTGGTTTCGACTTTTTCGTTAAGCAGATGGTCAGTCCTTTTTTTATTTGGGAAAACCAGGATTTGACACGTCTTTGTGAATTTTTATAAAAGTGAAGAAGAGAGCTGATTTTAATTAATTGCTTATCCGCTACAAACTCTACCATAATATGACCCTATACCACGAGTGTCCCCCGGGACTTGTGCAGGGTTAAAATTACTACAAAAACAAATAAGAAAAAAAAAATCAATGCCAAAAATGTTCAACTCGCCAAGTACGTAAAATTCAAATGTATAGATAGATAAATCTAAACTTATTTATAAATGGACCTGTGTGTGTGTGTGTGTGTGTGTGTCCGTTACCTATAGACACCGAAACGGCTGAAACGATTTTCTTGAAAATTTACACAGTTGTATTATTAGCGTCTGCGAGTGTTCTTATCTAGGTTTTGTGTTGAGGTACCCCCGATAAATATCGAAAATCGATAATCGAAAAAATCGGGTTATAAAAGGAGTGTTCCGATTTTAATCAAATTTGATACACTCATAGACAAAGACATAAGAAACAATATTCAGAAGTTTCAAGGCTGCAGTTCTTACAATAGTGCAGAAAATCGATAATATATATGTATAAAAGGGAAGCTGTTTGTGTGTGTGTCTGTTTATCTGCCTGTATGTCTGTATTTTTTCAGCCCTTTTATTTTAGTTCTTGCTTCGGGTTTGGCTCTAAGTAGGTATAATTGTAGTTCTTAGTCTCAGTCATGATACCATTTACTCAGAAGACCTATTTAGCCTTCAAAATCCAGTTTACGACGAAAAAACTTACTTGATATCGATACCAGGAAATCAGAATTTGACTTACATCCATTCATTTTTCTTTCAGTCTATGGTTTCGCTTTAACTAGAAACAACTATTGCTTTTTAGTCTTTCATGCCAACGTCACAAAGAGTCTGAGCTCCAGGACCATGGATTAGTTTTAAAGCTTTCATTACACCCGAGCAATGGCGGCCGAACAAGCGGGCGTGAACCAGGGAGACGAATGGTATTTAAGCTGAAATTACCTGGCAGGGATGAATGCATCGATGCCAGCCTTAACCCAGGAGGAAACCTCAGATGCATAGTCTTCGATGGGAAGACTAAAAACATTGTTCCAAGGGACGTCGCAGAGGAACTCACGGAACGAATTCCAGTCTGCTCTTGATAGCAGTCGGATATTCTGTTGGTCTTGGTTTCTTGGGTAGGGGTGGAGTGGAACGAGATGACAGAAACTACGGCGTGGTCAGAATTTCCGATAGGGCAGAGCTGTCTGGTGGAGCAAGAATTTGGGAAGGAAGTGAAGCAGAGGTCTAGTAGCGAGTCCCTTCCGTTAGGGCTATTGGAGAAACGCGTGGAGAAGTCCACCACTTGCGTAAGGGATTGGGAGATCGAAAACTTCAAGGTGTGGACACCAGCAGGGTCAGTTACAGAGTTTTCCAGCCACTTAGTGAGGTGGGCGTTAAAGTCGACAAACACGAAAATATGGGCAGATGGGTGCGAAGAAATGGCCTTGTCAATATTGTCAGAGATACTGTCAAGCACCGAACAGTCAGAGGAGGAGGGGGAGCGGTAGAGAAAGAAGAGATAGCTAACAGAGCTTAGAAGTGAGAGACGGAAGCACATGAAAGACTGGTCCAGGGATTCGAGAGATGTTACTCTAGCTAGGGGGAGGTGTTCACTGACATATACACCAAGCCCATGCATATGGACGTTGGAGTCCTTCCTGAAGAGGGGAAGCTAACCAGGAACATAGAACTCAGAGGAGGGGATAGACGGGTCATGGTTAGTTTCACATAGGGCTAAGATATCAGGTGAGTTAGTTTGGAGGAATACTTCTACGCTATAAAAGTTAGTGCGGAAACCGCGTATGTTAGTGAAAGAGACACAGAGAGGTTTGGGCGTTTTCCGAGTAGAGAGGACTAGGGCAGAATCAGTTGGTTACTATTTGCAGCATGTGAGGAATGGAGACTGGCACAGCCTGCAGCATAATGTGGCCTCAGGGTTGCCCACCGGAAGTTCATGACGGGACGCACGTCCATGCGCGATATGGCACTACAGGAACCCCGATATTATTCAGTTGTTGATCAGAGCAGCCTCTCAAGACGCTACGCAAGAGTTCGGGCTCCTAATTAACAGTCGAAAGCAGCAACCAGGAAACTGCCAATCCGGTACCCTCAGAATGGAAAGACATTGCCACCAGACTCAGAAGAAGCTTGTGATGTCAATGCCTGACAGAATGAAGGCTGTGATCAAAGCAAAAGGCTGTTGTACTAAATATTGAATTTGTTTTGTAACAAGTATTTTTCTTGTTAAAGAATTTGTTAAGAAAATCAAATAAAATTATTTTAATTAAATTATTTTCTGACAATATGCCTCATAAAAATAGTTCTTGTCTTAAATACTTTTGCACAGTACTATATATATATATATATATATATATGTGTGTGTGTGTGTGTGTGTGTGTGCGTATGTATAAAAGAGTTTTGTAATTTGCTTGAAGCATTGTGTATATTAGGTGTATGGGTAGGTTTAGAAGGACCGTGGCTTTCAACGAATTGTCATCTTTCGCTGGTACTGCTGTCGTTAATTGTAGTGTGTGTGTGTGTGTGTGTGTGTGTGTGCATCTTTGTTAAAGTGATAGTGGGCGCCGTTTGATCTCGAAATATTAATGATAATAAATAGGTAATACCTAACACCTTCTTTAGCTTCTTTTATTTTTCTAAACCTACATATATATATATATATATATATATATGTGTGTGTGTGTGTGTGTGTGTGTGTGTGTGTGTGTAGGCGTGTGATAGATCATACGCTAAAAGTCTGCCTCCTTCTACCGAGCACCAGATATAGAAGCGCCGACTGACGCCAATTCGGTCGGGTTTTAATCCTAGGTAAAAAGCAATCGGATGTCTAACTGTACTGATGAGCTGTAATACATCGAAATACATCAGTCTGCGGATGACTATATATATATATATATATATATATATATAATTTCAGTGTTCCATTAATATATGCAATTGTTCTGTAGACATCGATAATTCCGTTCAAACTTTCCTAGTAAAGAAAGCTGATAGCATCAGTTGAATGGTATTTTCATATTCTAAAGGCCGCAAGGTAATACATTATATCTGCTCATTCCATAATTAATGGCGAATATTCTCACCGACGGAAGGTGGAAGGAATGCGGATGGTGTGTTATATGTGTCATGGCGGGTCCTAGCCGTGAAGATTAAACCTGGCGTAACCAAAGAATCTTGTACGTCTGAGCACTTTCCATAGTAGTAGCGACAGAGCACCAACAAGCTAGCCAGATCCCGTCTGCGAGAGAGAGAGAGAGAGAGAGAGAGAGAGAGAGAGAGAGAGAGAGAGTTTGGGGAGGGAAAAATAATTCTTCACTGAAAAGAAAACGTAGACGCTTTTAAACTTTATCGAGAATGGAATATGAGGACTGGGAAACACCCGCCCAGAGATACAGCCATTTTTTGTCTCAATCTTCATAATACGATAATTTTTTTAAATATTCATCTTTTGTTTTAGTGAAATAGATAGCAGACATTTTTAACTCATATATTTTTATATTCTATATTGTACCGACGGCATGTGCGCTGTAGTGCATATGCCATGGGTACAGTAAGAAACAAGAAATTCTTGGAACAAGAAATTCGGCGACAGGAAGTACATTTTAAGATCGTTACATAAAAACAGACAGAAAAGAAGAAATTTCCATGGAGACTCCAGATCTTCATAATCATCACTTCTTAGGAAATCCTCATACATTCATATCCCATTTCTCCTTCGTTATAACCATTTTATCAGCAAGACAATTGTTGAGTGTCTCTCAAGCATCTGTTATATTAGGTAAAGTATAAAGATTTTTTTGGTCAACTCGTTCGGCGACAGGAAGAACATTTTAAGATCGTGAAAATAAGACAGAAAATAAAGAAGAAATTTCCATCGAGACTACTTATCATAATCTTCACTTCTTAGCAAATTCTCATACATTCATATCTCACTTCTCCTTCGTTATAACCATTTTATCAGTAACCCAACTGTTGTCTCTCAAGCTTCTATTATATTAGGTTAAGTATAAGGAATTTTTTGGTCGATTATTTCGGCGACAGGAAGAACATTTTATAATCGTGGCGTAAAAAACAGACAGAAAGGAAGAAACTTCCATCCCGCCTCCTTATCATCATCATCATCATATTCACTAGTTAGTATTCATATCTCACTTCGCCTTCGTTTTAACCAATTTATCAGTAAGCTATTGCTTGAGTGTCTCTCAAGCTTCTATTATATTAGGTTAAGTAAAAAGATTTTTTTTTGTCGACTAGTTCGGCGACAGGAAGAACATTTTAAGATCGTGACATAAAAACGGACAGAAAAAAGAAATTTCGTTATCTTTACTTTAAAATTCAAGCTGTTTATTTATTTCTTTTTCATTCTGCCGTTGCAGTTAAGTTACCCCCGAGGAATTTCGCATTTGCGATAGAATCGTCGCCTTCTCATCTAGCAGTTTCCGATTTAGCTACCAGCTGAAGTTAAAAAAGAAACGCC
>JBBBDQ010000656.1:3840000-3845000 GCA_037127315.1 Ascarosepion bandense
TACCTAAGAAAATTGTTCTTACTCTCTATCTAATGAAATTCTTTTTACTATCTATCTATCAATCTAATCAAATTGTTCTTAATATCTTCCTGTCTATCTAATCAAAATTTTCTTAATATCTATCTATCTATCTATCTATCTATCTATCTATCTATCTATCTATCTATCTATCTATCTATCTATCTATCTATCTATCTAATCAAATTGTTTTTAATATCTATCTATCTATCTATCTATCTATCTATCTATCTATCTATCTATCTATCTATTTAATCTATTTGTTCTCACTATCTATCTATCTATCTATCTATATATCTATCTATCTATCTATCTATCTAATGAAATTTTACTTACTACCTATCTATCTATCTATCTATCTTATAAATTGTTCTTAGTATGTATCTATTTATCTGGGTATCTATTTGTCTAATCAAATTTTTCTTACTATCTATCTATCTATCTATCTATCTATCTATCTACCTATCTAATCAATTTCTTCTTACTATCTATCTATCTATCTATCTATCTATCTATCTATCTATCTATCTATCTATTTATCTAAGGAAATTGTTCTTAATCTCTATTTAATCAAATTCTTCTTACTATCTATCAATCTAATCAAATTGTTCTTAACATCTTCCTTTCTATCTAATCAAAATTTTCTTAATATCTATCTATCTATCTATCTATCTATCTATCTATCTATCTATCTATCTATCTATCTATCTATCAATTTAATCAATTTGTTCTTAATATCTATCTATCTATCTATTTTTATATATCTATTTAATCAATTTGTTCTATCTATCTATCTATCTATCTATCTATCTATCTATCTATCTATCTATCTAATCAACTTGTTCTTAATATCTATCTATCTATCTATCTATCTATCTATCTATCTATCTAATGAAATTGGTATTACTCTCTATCTGTCTATATTATCAAATAGTTCTTACTATGTATCTATCTATTTATCTGGGTATCTACCTGTCTAATCAAATTTTTCTTACTATCAATCTATCTATCTATCTATCTATCTATCTATCTATGTATGTATGTATCTATCTATCTATCTATCTATCTATCTATCTAATCAAAGTTTTCTTACTGTCTATCTCTCTGATTAATTTGTGTTTTCTATCTATCGATCTACCTCTCTAATAAACTAGTTCTTAATATCGATATAATAAAGTTCTTCTTAATATCTATCTAAGAAAATTGTTCTTACTCTCTATCGAATCAACTTCTTACTATCTATCTATCTAATCAAACTTTTCTTACTATCTACCTGTCTATCTAATCAACATGGTCTTAATATCTATCTATCTATCTATCTATCTATCTATCTATCTATCTATCTATCTATCTATCTATCTATCAAATCAACATGTTCTTACTATCTATCAACCACATCACCATATTCTTGTAATCGATATATATATCAACCTATCAATCTCATCAAATGTGTTGCGCAATCTATTAATCTATCTAATCAAATTGTTGTTAATATCAATCTATCTATCTAATCAAATTATTCTTAATATCAATATATCTATCTAATCCACATTTTCATAATATCAATCTGTCTACATAATCAACTTGTTCTTAATATCAATCTATCTATCTAATCAACTTGTTCTTAATAACAATCCATCTATCTAATCAACTTATTCATAATATCTATCTATCTATCTATCTATCTATCTATCTATCTATCTATCTATCTATCTATCTATCTATCTAACCAAATAGTTCGTACTATCATTCAATCCATCTTCTTCTTAATATCTATGTATCTAATCAAAGTGTTCTTAATATCTATCTATCTATCTATCTATCTATCTATCTATCTATCTATCTAATCAATTTGTTCTTTCTATCTATCTATCTATCTATCTATCTATCTATCTATCTATCTATCTATCTATCTAATCAATTTGTTCTTTCTATCTATCTATCTATCTATCTATCTATTTAATCTATTTGTTCTCACTATCTATCTATCTATCTATCTATCTATCTATCTATCTATCTATCTATCTATCTAATCAAATTGTTCTTACTATCAATCTATCGATCTACCTAACTATTGATCTACCTATCTAACTAAACTTCTTTTTGCTATATATTTCAGAAATATTTCTTATTCTCTATATAATCAACTACTTCTTACTATCTATCAATCTAATCAAATTGTTCTTACTATCTACATGTCTATCTAATCAACATGGTCTTAATATCTATCTATCTATCTATCTATCTATCTATCTATCTATCTATCTATCTATCTAATGAAATTGTACTTACTCTCTATCTATCAATCTATCTTATCAAATTGTTCTTAGTATGTATCTATTTATCTGTGTACCTGTCTAATGAAACTTTTTTTATATCTATCTATCTATCTATCTATCTATCTATCTATCTATCTATCTATCTATCTATCTACATATATAATCAAATTGTTCTTACTATCTATCAATCTATCGATCTACCTATCTAACTAATCAAATGTTTCTTACTGTCTATCTATCTGATTAATTTGTGTTTACTATCAATCGATCTACCTCTCTAATGAACTAGTTCTTAATATCTGTATAATAAAATTGTTCTTACTATATACCTAAGAAAATTGTTCTTACTCTCTATCTAATGAAATTCTTTTTACTATCTATCTATCAATCTAATCAAATTGTTCTTAATATCTTCCTGTCTATCTAATCAAAATTTTCTTAATATCTATCTATCTATCTATCTATCTATCTATCTATCTATCTATCTATCTATCTATCTATCTATCTATCTAATCAAATTGTTTTTAATATCTTTTTATATCTATCTATCTATCTATCTATCTATCTATCTATCTATCTATCTATCTATTTAATCTATTTGTTCTCACTATCTATCTATCTATCTATCTATCTATCTATCTATCTAATGAAATTTTACTTACTACCTATCTATCTATCTATCTATCTTATAAATTGTTCTTAGTATGTATCTATTTATCTGGGTATCTATTTGTCTAATCAAATTTTTCTTACTATCTATCTATCTATCTATCTATCTATCTATCTATCTACCTATCTAATCAATTTCTTCTTACTATCTATCTATCTATCTATCTATCTATCTATCTATCTATCTATTTATCTAAGGAAATTGTTCTTAATCTCTATTTAATCAAATTCTTCTTACTATCTATCAATCTAATCAAATTGTTCTTAACATCTTCCTTTCTATCTAATCAAAATTTTCTTAATATCTATCTATCTATCTATCTATCTATCTATCTATCTATCAATTTAATCAATTTGTTCTTAATATCTATCTATCTATCTATCTATCTATTTTTATATATCTATTTTATCAATTTGTTCTATCTATCTATCTATCTATCTATCTATCTAATCAACTTGTTCTTAATATCTATCTATCTATCTATCTATCTATCTATCTATCTATCTATCTAATGAAATTGGTATTACTCTCTATCTGTCTATATTATCAAATAGTTCTTACTATGTATCTATCTATTTATCTGGGTATCTACCTGTCTAATCAAATTTTTCTTACTATCAATCTATCTATCTATCTATCTATCTATCTATCTATCTATCTATCTATGTATGTATCTATCTATCTATCTATCTATCTATCTATCTATCTATCTAATCAAAGTTTTCTTACTGTCTATCTCTCTGATTAATTTGTGTTTTCTATCTATCGATCTACCTCTCTAATAAACTAGTTCTTAATATCGATATAATAAAGTTCTTCTTACTATCTATCTAAGAAAATTGATCTTACTCTCTATCGAATCAACTTCTTACTATCTATCTATCTAATCAAACTTTTCTTACTATCTACCTGTCTATCTAATCAACATGGTCTTAATATCTATCTATCTATCTATCTATCTATCTATCTATCTATCTATCTATCTATCAAATCAACATGTTCTTACTATCTATCAACCACATCACCATATTCTTGTAATCGATATATATATCAACCTATCAATCTCATCAAATGTGTTGCGCAATCTATTAATCTATCTAATCAACTTGTTGTTAATATCAATCTATCTATCTAATCAAATTATTCTTAATATCAATATATCTATCTAATCCACTTTTTCATAATATCAATCTGTCTACATAATCAACTTGTTCTTAATATCAATCTATCTATCTAATCAACTTGTTCTTAATAACAATCCATCTATCTAATCAACTTATTCATAATATCTATCTATCTATCTATCTATCTATCTATCTATCTATCTATCTATCTATCTATCTATCTATCTATCTAACCAAATAGTTCGTACTATCATTCAATCCATCTTCTTCTTACTATCTATGTATCTAATCAAAGTGTTCTTAATATCTATCTATCTATCTATCTATCTATCTATCTATCTATCTATCTATCTATCTATCTATCTATCTAATCAATTTGTTCTTTCTATCTATCTATCTATCTATCTATCTATCTAATCAATTTGTTCTTTCTATCTATCTATCTATCTATCTATCTATCTATCTATTTAATCTATTTGTTCTCACTATCTATCTATCTATCTATCTATCTATCTATCTATCTATCTATCTATCTATCTAATCAAATTGTTCTTACTATCAATCTATCGATCTACCTAACTATTGATCTACCTATCTAACTAAACTTCTTTTTGCTATATATTTCAGAAATATTTCTTATTCTCTATATAATCAACTACTTCTTACTATCTATCAATCTAATCAAATTGTTCTTACTATCTACATGTCTATCTAATCAACATGGTCTTAATATCTATCTATCTATCTATCTATCTATCTATCTATCTATCTATCTATCTATCTATCTATCTATGTATGTATCTATCTATCTATCTATCTATCTATCTATCTATCTATCTATCTATCTAATCAAAGTTTTCTTACTGTCTATCTCTCTGATTAATTTGTGTTTTCTATCTATCGATCTAC
>JBBBDQ010000656.1:3850000-3950000 GCA_037127315.1 Ascarosepion bandense
TCTACCTCTCTAATAAACTAGTTCTTAATATCGATATAATAAACTTCTTCTTACTATCTATCAAAGAAAATTGTTCTTACTCTCTATCGAATCAACTTCTTCTGACTATCTATCTAATCAAAAATTTCTTACTATCTACCTGTCTATCTAATCAACATGGTCTTAATATCTATCTATCTATCTATCTATCTATCTATCTATCTATCTATCTATCTATCTACCTATCTATCTATCTATCTATCTATCAAATCAACATGTTCTTACTATCTATCAACCACATCAACATATTCTTGTAATCGATATATATATGAACATATCAATCTAATCAAATGTGTTGCGCAATCTATCAATCTATCTAATCAACTTGTTGTTAATATCAATCTATCTATCTAATCAACTTATTCTTAATATCAATATATCTATCTAATCAACTTGTTCTTAATATCAATCTGTCTACATAATCAACTTGTTCTTAATATCAATCTATCTATCTAATCAACTTGTTCTTAATAACAATCCATCTATCTAATCATCTTATTCATAATATCTATCTATCTATCTATCTATCTATCTATCTATCTATCTATCTATCTATCTATCTATCTATCTATCTAATCAAATAGTTCTTATTATCTTTCAATCCATCTTCTTCTTACTATCTATCTATCTAATCAAAGTGTTCTTAGTATCTATCTATCTATCTATCTATCTATCTATCTATCTATCTATCTAATCAATTTCTTCTTACTATCTATCTATCTATCTACCAATCTATCTATCTATCTATCCAATGAAATTGGTATTACTCTCTATCTATATATCTTATCAAATAGTTCTTACTATGTATCTATCTATTTATCTGTGTATCTACCTGTCTAATCAATTTTTTCTTACTATCTATCTATCTATTTATCTATCTACATATATAATCAAATTGTTCTTACTATCTATCTATCTCTCTATCTTCCTATCTAACTAATCAAATTTTTCTTACTGTCTATCTATCTGATTAATTTGTGTTTTCTATCTATCGATCTACCTCTCTAATAAACTTGTTCTTAATATCGATATAATAAAGTTCTTCTTACTATCTATCTAAGAAAATTATTCTTACTCTGTATCTAATCAATTTCTTCTTACTATCTATCTATCTAATCAAATTGTTCTTACTATCTACCTGTCTATCTAATGGACATGGTCTTAATATCTATCTATCTATCTATCTATCTATCTATCTATCTATCTATCTAATCAACATGTTCTTACTATCTATCAATCTCATCAACATATTCTTGTAATCGATATATATATCAACCTATCAATCTAATCAAATTGTTGCGCAATCTATCAATCTATCTAATCAACTGTTCTTAATATCAATCTATCTATCTAATCAACTTGTTCTTAATAATAATCCATCTATCTTATCAACTTGTTCATAATATCTATCTATCTATCTATCTATCTATCTAATCAAATAGTTCTTACTATCTATTAATCTATCTTCTTCTTACTATCTGTCTATCTAATAAAATTGTTCTTACTATTTATCTGTCTATCTAATCAACATGTTCTTAATATCTATCTATCTATCTATCTATCTATCTATCTATCTATCTATCTATCTATCTAATCAATTTTTTCTATCTATCTATCTATCTATCTATCTATCTAATCAAGTTGTTCTTACTATCTATATATCTATCTATCTAACTATTTATCAATCTAATCAACTTGTTCTTAATATCTATCTATCTATCTATCTATCTATCTATCTATCTATCTATCTATCTATCTATCTATCTATCTAATCAACTTGTTCTTAATATCTATCTATCTATCTATCTATCTATCTATCTATCTATCTATCTAATCAACTTGTTCTTAATATCAATCTATCTATCTATCTATCTATCTATCTATCTATCCATCTATCTATCTCATCAACTTGTTCTTAATATCTATCTATCTATCTATCTATCTATCTATCTATCTATCTATCTATCTAATCAACTTGTTCTTAATATCTATCTATGTCTCTATCTATCTATCTATCTATCTATCTATCTATCTATCTATCTATCTATCTATCTATCTATCTATCTAATCAACTTGTTCTTAATATCTATCTATCTCTCTATCTATCTATCTATCTATCTATCTATCTATATAATCAAATTGTTCTTACTATCTATCAATCTATCTATCTACCTATCTAACTAATCAAATTTTTCTTACTGTCTATCTATCTGAGTAATTTGTGTTTTCTATCTATCGATCTTCCTCTCTAATAAACTAGTTCTTAATATCTATATAATAAACTTGTTCTTACCATCTATCTAAGAAAATTTTTCTTACTCTCTATCTAATCAACTTCTTCTTACTATCTATCTATCTAATGAAATTGTTCTTACTATCTTCCTGTCTATCTAATCAACATGTTCTTAATATCTATCTATCTATCTATCTATCTATCTATCTATCTATCTATCTATCTATCTATCTATCAAATCAACTTGTTCTTACTATCTATCAATCTCGTCAGCATATTCTTGTAATCGACCTATATATCAACCTATCAATCTAATCAAATTTTTGCGCAATCTATCAATCTATCTAATCAACTAGTTCTTAATATCAATCTATCTATCTAATCAACTTGTTCTTAATATCAAACTATCTACATAATCAACTTGTTCTTCATATCAATCTATCTATCTAATCAACTTGTTCTTAATAACAATCCATCTATCTCATCAACTTGTTCCTACTATCTATCTATCTATCTATCTATCTATCTATCTATCTATCTATCTATCTATCTATCTAGTAGTGTTCATATCTATCTATCTATCTATCTATCTATCTATCTATCTATCTATCTACCCAATGCTGTTCATATCTATCTTTCTCTCTCTCTCTCTTTAATGATGTTCTTATATATCTCTCTGCCGATGTATTTGATGCTGTTTATATCTCTGTATATATCTATGTATTTAATGCTGGCTGTGTCTATCTCTCATTCTGATGCTGTTCATATGTATCTATCTGTCTATCTAAATATTATACAAATGCAGGCAACGTTCTGTTCACATTAACCTGACGTAGTCAACTATAGCATTCACCCGACAATAAAATCAAATATACGCCATTTACAAAGATAGCTATCTATCTATCATTCTGGGGTCTTAACCATATATCACATGAACTATTTTAATCTCTATATAATTAACACTTCTGCTTTGTAGAATCAGTGTGTGTGTGTGTTTAGGTGAGGGAATCTATTCCAGCTTAACTGACAACTGCGCTAATAATCTTTCATTAGTATATATTTGTACTACTGTCTTTGTAATATACACGTTTTACACTATTTCATCTTCGTGTATTTATTTCTGGACCCAACGGATCACAAAATTTTGGCGACGAGGATTTTTCCGGACCACATACGGTTTTGTACGAACAACCACGATTTCTCGACCTTAGGTCTTGAAAATACTGCGTAGAAATTACCAATACTGGTTCTACATTGTACGCCCCGAATGAAAAAAATTATATTTTTCGTCTTACTCAACAATACTTGGTAATCCAAAAAAAGAAACTTAACGAAAAGAAAGTGTCATTGAACTTGAACTCAAGCCGCTAAACTACAAGAATTTATGTTTTTCGAGGAAAAATAAACACTCATGAATTTCTTAGTTAGCAAGAAATTAGCTATTCACTTTCAATTAATTGTTTAATGTGTTACTGAGTAGGTAAGAAACTAAAGATTTTTTGTTATTCAAAAAAAGAAAAGTTTTTATTTGAAATTAATTTGTATTCGAGTAATCCTAAAAAAAGACACGAATAAACATGAATGAATTCAAATCTTCTATGCTCGAATTTCTTAAGTTTTAACTTGAACAGCAAAACAAATGGGGACTTAAGTGGTAAGAAAAGCAACTTGAAATTTAAAAGCACACTGAAAAAGAATGACTTGAAAAACAAACTATTCAAACGCAAACTGCGAAAGAACGATTTAAATAAAAAAATAACTAACTGAAAAAGAACAGCTTGAATTTCAAAAACAAACTGAAGTCATACATCAGAAACTCGAAGAAATTCAAATTCAATATCAACAAAAGCACAGAAACTTGCTTGAACTGGGACAAATTAGTGAAACCGAAAATGCGATCTCACAAAATACGATCTGTGGGGCAATAGGCACTTTTACATATTCTCCGGACGAGGATATACTTTTGCCTCCTAATTTAAAAATTTGAGAATTTATACGCCAAGATTGCATAAATTGGTCGAACTCTGAGAAAGTTCGCCTTCTTCTTCGGAAACTGGGCACAGTAGAGCGCACCAAATTTGTGATTTATATTTTTACCCCGTAAAAAGCGAAATGACATTCACTGAAGCGTTTAAATTTCTTAAAGACGTTTTACTCCTAAAACTTTATTCTTTCATAAGAATTTCATGAATTTAACCAATAAAGATACTGAGAACTGTCCTACGCTCGCGTCGGTCGTGAACTAGCATTGCGACGATTTCAAACTCAGAATTGAGTGTCTCATATTTGTTCAGGGACTCATTTCAGCTAAAGACATAGAGTTCTAAAAATTGGAAAATGTGTCAAACCTTTCTCTCCAACAAATAACAGAGGACTGTCAGAGATCGTAAGCGTAAGCCATAATTCAAAAATACAGAAGAATCTGGCATAGCTCACAAAAGAAAAGTACACCGATCTATCTATCTATCTATCTATCTATCTATCTATCTATCTATCTATCTATCTGGCATAGCTCACAAAAAAAAAGTACACCGAAAGAAAAAACAAAAACAAAAAAAACAAATTGATTGTATCTCTAAATCAAACCAATCACAAAAGAAACGAGACAACTGGCTTCCTAACTTGTATTTCTGCTGTGGTTTATCCCATTGGTATAAAAACTGTCTTTCCCGGTTAAAAAAAAAATCCCTAAATTGTAGCCGTGCCGGGCACAAGAGCTCACATTGTCGAGCGTGAAAAAAGTTTAATAACTAGGTAAAAAAACAAAAAACAAAAAACAAACAACAAACAAACACAAAAGCAGATGAAGAAAACGGGTTAAACATTAGGAAGTACATACAAGTACAGATCGTAAGTAAAAATATTAAACTAATAGTTTAGCCCGGTTTCACTCGGGTAGTTTAAGGAATAATAAGAATAAAAATATATGATTAATTTACATAGCAAATACTTACACAACGTCCACCCTCATCACTTTTATAGATATAGATATCAGTTTAGCCCGGTTTTACTCGGGTAGTTTAAGGAATAATAAAAATAAAAAAAGCTATGATGAATTTACATAGGAAATACTTACACAACGTCCACCCTCGTCACTTTCATAGATATAGATTACCAATAAGATATTTTAAAGCAAAATGACCAATAATACATTTTATAGTATAGTTACGAATAATATATTCTATAGTAAATGACAAATAATACATTTTATAGCATAATTAGCCCGCTTTCACTCGAGTAGTTTAAGGAATAATAAGAATAAATATTATATGATGAATTTACATAGTAAATATTTACACAACATCCACCCTCCTCACTTTTATAGATAGAGATTAGCCGGTTTCACTCGGATAGTTTAAGAAATAATATGAATAAAAACATATGATGAATTTAGCAAATTTCAAAATTGTTAAAAAGTTCCATTAAAAATCTATTTTCTTTTGCTTTGCGTAAATGTGATTTGATGTTTTCTGTGACATTGTAAACAACACTGCGTTTGTTTTTGTTTCAAAATTACGGGGGAAATGTTTACATTTTTGTTAACTAAACAAATTTAACATAAAAATAGAAATTATTTATTTTGTTTTACTGAAATTAGAAATATAAAAACTATTAAGCTCTTAGTTCAGAAATTTTCGAAGAATATTTAAAAATGTAGACATTTAATTTTAGAGGAAAAGTTACATTAATGTCACACAAATTACAGACAGTTCATTTCCAGCATGAAATATTTAGTGAAAAAAAATAAATTTTATTTTCAGAAGTATGAAATATTAATTCTGAAAAAAAAAGAAGACTTAAATAGTTAAATTAACCATTGGCACTTTGTAATATATATTTTGTTTTCGTTTGAAAAAAACACTTTTTTAAAAATTTTTCATTTGTTTCAAAATTACGGGGGCAAATATTCACATTTTTTTGTTGACCAAATGAATTTTTAAAACGTCGGAATAAAATTAAATATAAAGGCTCATTTTTTTTTAATAAAGAATATTTTAGTAGCGTTTGACAGGTGTGATTTGATTACTTGACGTAATTTAGCAACCATCTTAGATCTTAAATGCGTTACGGAGCAAATGTAAACGATCGGCTCCATTGGCCAAAAAGTGCGAAAATGAAAATTGCTGAACTTAAACTCAAAAAAGTATGTGTCGACCTGGCTTCCCTGTAGATATGTGTCCCTAGAAAGTTTGAATGGCGTAGCTTAAAAAATGTAGGCGTGCATAGATTACAGTCACACACAGACTCACAGATTGCCTTATATATATATATAGATTATAGGGATAAAAATGATCACAGATCAAGAGGCTTAGCAAGGGGAGGAACGCTTCTGATGGCCACGAGAGATCGGATGTTTTGGAGGGCTATGATCGCCTACGTCATGAAGTGGCACGGAACAAAGATAATATTAATAATAAAATATTAAGTAGCTTGATTTAGGCCTTCAAAGTTTATTGAAACATTAAATTTGATATGCTAGTTTTAAACAGAGATTTGTCTTGTCACCGATGGGGTTCTACCTGACTCGTGGAATAGATCTTGATAACATTCCTGTAAAAGTACGTTCAATCTCTGGTCTTGGCAATCCACACTTATTCTCAACTAAAATAGGGGAGCCATAAATTATTAGTAACAAAAAATCATTTTAACTTTAACCCATGGGTTAAGAAATGAAGTTTTAGACTCATTGTTAACAGGGCGAAGGATAACTAAAAATACTTAAGTAATTATGGGTTCAATAACTGATTCGGGTAATGTAGACTTTGACTCAAAAAAGAGAGCGTGATCAGAGAATCAGCAGTTCTAAATGACAATCAAATTGAGATATTCCTTGAAACGATCAGTAGAACGAGAACAAGATATATTTTTTTTAATCATTTCACCCCGATCAAGGCGGAAATGCCACTGATGTGCGGGGGGCTACATAACTGTAAATAGATTAATTAGAAAAGAGTGAGGAGTACAGACCAGTTAGAAAAGAGCAATAGAAAGATGAGAATGTAGGTGTGATGACAGTTACATAGGTAGAGGGAAAGGGAAGGATATACGGGGTGGGGAGAGAGCTAGAATCCAGTGGTTAATAGATGAGTATTGACATTGCATTTAAATTTCTGGAGGTTGTAGCCGTCAGGAAAACAAGAATATGGGAGCGAGTTCCACAGGCGGGAAGTGCGAGAGAAGAAGCTGCAGGAGTAGAATTGTCGTCTGCATTTCGCTAACCTAACTGTGAATGGATGGGACCCAGTTGCCAATCTGGTTGCACGAGTAAACACCTGTTGAGGATGCACCAGTGACTTATATCTCTGTAAGGTTAAATAAATTGCTTGACAAGTGTCTGGAGAAGGTCGAGAAATACCAACAAACCTGAGGAGAATAGACCGAATGTAAATAATATAAATAACAGGGAATCTATATATTAGGGACCCCCGATACCTAAGTTTTGAAGAGTTATAATTTTATTTAATGGCATATCAACCTCTGTGGGTTATTTAACCCGGGTCTACGATTTCTCATTCCCAACCGTTATCCGTTACACTACAACTTCGATTGAATAGGTCAATTGTAGTTGCCACGCAGATAACCATTAAGCTAAATATATTCATGATCTTTAATAAATGAACAATTATGATTCACGCATGCTCGTAATAAATAGAGATATTATTGATAAAAGATTCTCATACAAATTTCTCTAATGTAAAATTATTCCTAATCTCTTCCGAGGAAATTTGACACGATTCAAGGATAACACGAACAGTTTGATATTTGAACTAATTTGAGAAGACAACGGCTGGAAGCAATGGAAAGAAAGCGATTTTTTTTACAGTTTGGCTAGTCCATCTATATTTAAAAATATTTCAGGCTGCGAGGTTGATTAAAAATCATGGAAAAAAGTTCGATAAATATCTTGTTAATTACCCGTATATCACCTCGGGTAGTGCCTGTCTCTTCATAAAAATGGGAGGAAAACTTTTTTAATAATAAAATATTAAATAGCTTGATTTAGGCCTTCAAGGTTTATTCAAACATTGAATTTGATCTGCTAGTTTTAAACAGAGATTTGTCTTGTCACCGTCGGGGTTCAACGTGACTCGTGGAATAGATCTTAATAATATTCATATAAAAGTAATAAGAAAAATACAAACGGCATCAGACAAATATGTTTAGTAAATATCTTAGAGCATTGATTCGATGATTTGGTGATGAAATAATTGAGAGTTCAATCCCTGTGACGGGTAGGGCAGATTTAAACTTAGTAGAAACAGTGCGAGAAATAAGCTATAAGTACAAAATAATTAATTGAATGTTCAATCCCTGGCCTGGGTAATTCAGACATATTCCCAACTAAAACAAGGGGAGCAATAAATGATCAGTAATAATGAAGTATTTGTACGTTCAATCTCTGGTTTTGGTAATCCACACTTATTGTTAATTGAAACAGGGCGATCAATAAATGATCAGTAACAATAAAGTAATCGTAACTTAAATCCCTGGGTTAGGCATGGAAGGTTTAGAGTCACTTTTAACAGGGCGAAGGGTAACTGAAAATACTTAAGAAGTAATTATAAGTTCAATCTTTGATTTGAGTAATGCAGACTTTGACTCAATGAAGAGAGCGTGAATAATGAATCAGCAGTTCTAAATGAAAATCAAGTTAAGATATTCCTTGAAACGGTCAGTAGAACGAGAACAGGATACTTCTATAAGGTTACAGATATCGCATGAAATTCTCTATAATGCTTGATAAGCGTCTGGGGAAGGCCTGAGTAATAACAACAAAAATGAGGAGAATAGACCGAATGTAAATAATATAAATAACAGGGAATCTATATATTAGGGACCCACGATACATAAGTTTTAAAGAGTTTGAATTTCATTATAATAGCATATCAACCTCTTTTGGTTATTTAATGCCAAAAAGGTGGGCTTTGAAGGGCTTTTATGTTCGGTTATAATGGGAAGATTGATTTAGTCAGATTCGAATGAAAATTTTTTTTTGTTTTTATTCTTTGTTATTCTAGAAAACTGAAAATGTCTTCTAGTTTTGTATTCAAAAATGTTTTGCTGAGAATAATTTTTTCCTTCAAAAATGTGTGATGGAAAAAAATTTTTTTCTTCCAAAATGTATTGTTGGTAATATTTTTTCTTCAAAAATGTATATTTTTCTATAAAAGTCTATTTATATATATATATATATTTATAAAAAGTGTATTTTTAAAACTTTCATAGTGTTTTGATCCCAGTTTAGTGGGTTAAGTATTTGCCCACAGCTGGGACCCTAACAGGTGCTACCACTCCGGGTCAGAGTAAACCTGGGAACAACAGCAATTAAGAGGTGTTTCCTAACAGGTGCTACTACTCCGGGTCAGAGTGGACCTGGAAACAACAGCAATTAAGAGGTAGTTCCATGCTCCTCACAACCTCCTAATCAAAGACCTTGCTGCCGGATGCAGTTTACCGTCATGCCCAGGACCCCTAATGTTTACAATGAATTTTTGAAAATGAAAAATATTTCTAGAAGATTATCTGTTATTTAAAATATATTGTTCGGACTGTTGCAACGATGTTTAGACCGTCTTACGCTTCAACCTTCTTCAGTTGTTTGGAACTTCGAACCGAACTCTTTATTTCTTCCACTCGGTTGATTGTTCTAGTTCCACGTGCCATGCCTCAGTATCATTTATCAAATATTTCAGTGTCAGTTAACTTCCCTTTAACTCAACTTTCTATGTTTTTTCTTCACCTTTGCTTAAGGTATTGAACTCAAAACATTTTGGGCCAGGTCAATGGATTCAAGCAAAAATATCCACTCGGCTATGTGTGCATTAAAAGAGTACCTAATTGAATAATGTTCTAATTTATTTAATTTTCTTTATTTTACCAGTTAGGGCAGACATTTGGTTAAAATAAGTTGCTTTTTGACAAAAACAAATTGACGATTTAAATTCTCCAAACAGTTCTAATTTTTACAAATATACAGGGGTGAACGCTACAATCTGCACTAAATTTGACTTGTCATAAAATGACAACCATGTTGAATATATCATTTTTTTCTTGTTTCAGCGGTCCTGGGTATGACGGTAAACTGCATCCAGCAGCAAGGCCTCTGATTGGGAGGTTGTGAGGAGCATGGAACCACCTCTTAATTGCTGTTGTTCCCAGGTCCACTATGACCCGGAGTGGTAGCACCTGTTAGGGTCCCAGCTATGGGTAAATAGCTAACCACAAACTGGGGTCAAAACACTATGAAAGTATAAAAATACTTTTATAGAAATATAATATATATAAAAATACTTTTATAGAAAAATATACACTTTTTGATGAAAAACATTACCAAAAACTTTTTTCTTAAGAAAAAAATTACCAGCAATACATTTTTTAATACAAAACTAGAAGACATTCAGTTTTCTAAAATAAAATAAAAAAAAAACTTTTTTCGTCCAAATCTGACTAAATCAACTTTCTTACTATAACCGAACATTAAAAAATATCTTTAAACTCTAATTTTTCGGCATGAAATAACCCACAGAGGTGTTGATATGCCTTTAAACAAAACTCAAATCGAAATCTTGTTTCAGATTTGTGTGACAACAATCTGTTGAATTAAGAACAATTAAGCAAAATGTTCAGTAAACTCGAGCTCCATACTGCAATTAATGTGGCCCTGCGTTGTGGCCGCACGCCCAAAGAGATTGTTGAGTTTTTGTCATTTCCCAAAATCGACTGAGTACGAAAATTGCCAAGACCTTCAAAGAGTCTGGTGATGTTCCTTTGACTGGCAAAACCAAGTTTCCTGTCGGATTCCATGTCCATGATATCATCTCTGATGAAGGTGAGGTCATGCATGCCTCCCCACATCTTTATATATATATATATATATATATATATATATATACTATAGTCACCTGCAGACAGATCTGTTTCGCAGTATCACAGCTCATCAGTACGGTTAGATTCCGATTGCTTTTTAACCCAGGATTGAAACCCGACCGAGCTGGCGTCAGTCAGCTATTCTACCTCTGGTCTACGAACGTTTGGTAGAAGAAGGCAGACTTTTTAGCGCGTATATCATTATACCCGCCCAATAGCCAGAGTGCTCTAATTCATTATTGAATGAGCGATGCGTATATGCCGGAGTAGTCTCACATTCTTCCAGAGTGCTCAATCAGGGTGTGAGAGCGTAAATACTCGTAAATATATACCTTTAAATGATAAAGATATAAGATAAGATATAAATAAAGATCTTTAAATTATATATATATATATATTGGGAAACGATCTTTAAATTATATATATATATATTGGGAAACGTGTCTGAATCGAAAATGTTTCACTTTTATTAAAGCTTCATGTTACAAAATTTCCCATACCGGAAGAACCCCAAAAACATATCCATACACAGGAAGTCAAGAAAATATAAACAAAAGGGTGGGGATTACGAAAGAAAAGATTTGTTTAAAATTTGTCGTCAGGAATAAAAAAAAGAGGGGCAGAGACAGAGATTCGAGTCATGAATATATATATATATATAAATATATATATATAATCTAAACTTATTTATAAATGGAACTCTGCCTCTGTGTGTGTGTGTGTGTGTGTGTGTGTGTGTGTGTGTGTGTGTGTGTGTGTGTGTGTCTATCCGTTACCTGAACCGATTTTCTTGAAAATTTACACAGTTGTACTATAAGCGTCTGAGAGTGTTCTTAGCTAGGTTTTGTGTCGAGGTACCACCGATAAATATCAAAAAACAATAATCGAAAAATCGGGTGATAGAAGTGGTCCAATTTTAATCAAAATTGATACATTCATAGACAAAGACATAAGAAACGATATTCAGAGTTTTCAAGGTTGCAGTTCTTACAATAGTGCAGAAAATCGATAATATATATCGGGTCTGATGAAAATCAGTTTTTCCGCCCTTTTATTGTAGTTTTTGCTTCGAGTTTGGCTCTAAGTAGATATAATTGTAGTTCTTAGTCTCAGCCATGATACCATTTACTCAAAGGACTTATTTAGCCTTCAAAATTCAGTTTACGACGAAAAAAACTTATTTGATATCGATACCAGGAAATCAAAATTTGACTTACATCCATTCATTTTTCTTTCAGTCTACGGTTTCGCTTTAACTGGAAACAACTATTGCTTTTTAGTCTTTCGTGCCAACGTTCAAAGAGTCTGATCTCCAGGACCATGGATTAGTTTTAAAGCTTTCATTACACCCGAACAACGCCGGGCTATACTGCTAGTATATATATATATATATCTGCCGCTCTGTTTTTTATGCCTTGAAAACAAATTTTAAATAAATTGTTTACCTTCTTAATCCTCCTCCTCCTTGTTTTTTTTTATAAAACTTGTTATGTATGGATATGTTTTTGGGCTCCTCCCGCTATGTAAATATTTGTACCATATTTGAATTAATAAATTTTTGTTTTTAATCGTTGCTGAATGAAGAAGCTAGAAATTTATCACCGAAATAGCTATTCAACGAATGTAGATTTCGGAATATATATATATATATATATATATATATATATATATATATATATATATATATATATATATTATGTAGTTTTTGGTCATAATTTAATTAGACCAGAATACAGGTGTATTAAAAGGTGTTCAATAGCGTTATGTTGTAGAGGTTTTGAATATTTTTCATTTGTAAACGAGTTATTACTCTACCCAGGTTTCAATAACTGATTTTTTTTAATCATTTCACCCCAAGCAAGGCATTCCACTGCCACTATTGCGCAGGGGGTTACATAGGAGTAGGCGATGAGAAAGAGTGATTAGATATAGGAAATGTCAGAAGGAGCGTGATAGACGAGTAAGGAGGTACATAGGAAGAGTGTTTGAGAGAATGGATGCGAGTTAGTGTGTTAGGAGGTGTCTATTGACCTTACATTTAAACTGCTGGAGATCGCAGTGTCGGGGAATCAAGTATGCGGAAGGGAATTCCACAGGCGGGAAGTGCGAAGAAAGAAGCTGTTGGAGTAGAAATTGCGGTTACATTTCATCGGTTTCACTGTAAAAGGGTGGGACCTAGTTGCTAATCTAGTATCTCGTGCAAATTCGTACCTAGGGGTACCAGTGTCTAAGTTCATCGGAGCGGAAGCCGTGAAAGTAATTATAGAAGAGGCACAGGGAAGCCACGTCACGTCGGTGAGAGAATGACTGCAGCCGGTACCGTTTTCTTTTAAGAACGCTTACGTAACGGACTATTATGTATGCGCAATTTTCAAAATTAGATTGTATTATCTTAAGAGGTATTTGTTGGTATGGTCACACTTAGTCATAATTTCTGTTCTTTTATTTAATTATTTTTGTTTTTTTGGAAATAACATAATAGCTAACTTTTTTCTAGCACAATCTACATATTTTGCCACTGTTGTACGGTTTGTCTGTTTTTATCATACTCCACGTCTGGGTCTTAACATTTATTTTAATTTCAACACGTTGCTAGCCAATTTTGAACAATTTTAAAATTTTCTAGTTAGAAAAGAGACTTGCGGTTAAACCATCTAGTCTTAAAAGTATCTTTGTTTGATCACAAATATGTTTTGTTTTGACCATTTAAATCATTGAAGTCCTCCTTTCTTAAAATTGGGCACTTTTATCATCAGTGTATTTGAACGTTTCATTTCGTTTCCATCTTCAAAACCTTATCGTTGCTCACATATTTGGTCCATGGTATTCTTAGTATCCTTCTGTAGAACCACATTTTATTGCTTCAAGTCTGTCTTTCATCTTTCAAGACATTTTCCAGCATCCACTGCCATATTAAAGAACAGAAATCTCATATCAGTCCGGGACTAACTTCTTTCTTTCTATCTATCTATCCATCCATCCTTCTATCTTAGTCTTTCTATCCATCCATCTATTTAGGCTTTCTATCTACCTATTTATCTATCTTTGGCTTTCTATTTATCTATCTTTGGCTTTCTAGCTATCTATTTATCTATCTTTGTCTTTCTATCTATCTATCTATCTATCTATCTATCTATCTATCTATCTATCTATCTTAGTCTTTCTATTTTCAATCTATTTATCTGTCTTAGAAAGAGCAATATAAACAGAAAGACTATCTTTTATTCTATCTCTTAGTCTTTCTATCTTTCTATGTCTACAATCTACATCTGTCTCAGTCTCTTTCTTATCTATCTATCTATCTATCTAATTCTGTTCATGATCTATCTATCTATCTATCTATCTATCTATCTATCTATCTATCTATCTATCTAATCTAATTCTGTTCATTATCTATCTATCTATCTATCTATCTATCTATCTATCTATCTATCTATCTAATTCTATCTAATTCTGTTCATTATCTATCTATCTATCTATCTAATTCTATTCATATCTATCTATCTATCTATCTATCTATCTATCTAATTCTGTTCATTATCTATCTATCTATCTATCTATCTATCTATCTATCTATCTATCTATCTATCTAATTCTGTTCATTATCTATCTATCTATCTATCTAATTCTGTTCATTATCTATCTATCTATCTATCTATCTATCTATCTATCTAATTCTGTTCATTATCTATCTATCTATCTATCTAATTCTGTTCATTATCTATCTATCTATCTATCTATCTATCTATCTATCTATCTATCTATCTATCTATCTAATTCTGTTCATTATTTATCTATCTTCAGTCGTTCCTGTATTTAAGAATTGTGGTGAACCCTCGGACCCATCCAACTATCGCCCTATCAGTCTTCTACCGATATTCGGGAAAGTATTCGAGGCTATAATCAATGCTTAAATAGTTCATCATCTCACCGCCCACAAACTGTTTTCCGGCAGGCAATATGGATTCCGCTTTGCCAGGTCCACGGCCGACGGAGTACATGCTACAGACCCTTGATGCGTCTGACGAGGCTCGCGCGGTTGCTCTGGACATCTCCAAGGCTTTCGACAGGGTTGGTCACTCTGGCCTCCTATGCAAACTACGCGGTCATGGTATTACCGGTCGCCTGCTTGACCTAATCCAATCTTTCTTAAATAACCGCAAAATGAAGGTCATTCTGAATAGGCGTGCCTCTTCGTCCAACAGCACGAATGCTGGTGTCCCACAGGGCTCTATCCTGGGCCCGACGCTCTTCCTTATTTTCATCAACGACCTCCCAGATGAGATCAAGTCCCAAGTAGGCATCTACGCAGATGACACTACAATATACTCCCGCACCAGTAAGAAACCTGTCGTGGTGGACACATAATCTCGCTGCTGACCTTGAGCGGGATCTACACTCTGAGGTGAACTGGGGCAAGAAGTCGCTTGTCAACTTCAATTCATCTAAGACCAAGCTGTTGTCTGTCAACCATTACAGGCAACCTCTCCTGCACCCCATAAGTAGGGACCAAGCGATTCTCCCAGAGAGTAATACACTACGCCTCCTCGGACTTACCCTGTCTTCAGACCTCAAATGGAACCACTATATTGAATCAATAGCAAAATCCACTGCTAAGAAGGTTGGGTCACTATGTCGAGCCAGGATGTTTTTTTCCACCTGAATTCATCCTGCATATATACAAGTCAACCATCCATCCGTGAATGGAGTACTGCTGCAATTTATGGTCAGGTGCCCCTGCCGTTCTCCTCAGTGTTCTTGACAGGCTCCAAAGGAGAGTCTGTAATGTGATAGGTACTGATCTGGCGGCTCGACTGCAGCCACTTCCCCATCGTCGAAATGTGGCCTCCCTTTGTCTGTTCTATAAATACTTTCATGGCTTCTGCTCAGACGAACTTAAGTCACTGATGCCTCCTCAACAGGTGTTTACTCGTGCAACCAGACTGGCAACTGGGTCCCACCCATTCACAGTCAGGTTAGCAAAATGCAGACGACAATTCTACTCCTGCAGCTTCTTATCTCGCACTTCCCGCCTGTGGAACTCGCTTCCGTATTCTTGCTTTCCTGACGGCTACAACCTCCAGAAATTTAAATGCAAAGTCAATGCTCATCTACTAACCACTGGACTCTAGCTCTCTCCCCACCCCTGTATAACCTTCCCTTTCTCTCCACCTATGTATCTGTCATCGCACCTGCTATCTCAGCTTTCTATTGTTACTTTCTAACAAGGTTGTACTCCTCACTCTTTTCTAATTAATCGTTTTACATTTATGTAGCCCCCTGCACATCAGTGGCGTTTCCGCCTTGCTCGGGGTGAAATCATTTTAAAAAAAACACTATCTATCTATCTATCTATCTATCTATCTATCTATCTATCTATCTATCTCTTACATAATTGATTTTTAGTTGAAGTCATTCCATTCACTTCTTTTCTTTTTTTCTTCAGGTTAAATATATTTACAAATTCAGCAAAAATTTCTTTTCTCCCAGAATCTTTGACCTTGACATTTGAATTCATCTGGAAGCGAACTTATGCGGAAAATTCATTACAAAATTTTGGTTGTTAAACATTTTATTTAAAAAAATGTAAGACAAAAGAAGCGAGAGGCTGCTCGTGTGTTGCTCAGTTCGCTGTTAATGCTCCAGTGAAAAATGATTTTCCCATGAGGGGAATTGTGTTGAAATTCTATCCCAAATAACAAACGTGTCATTTTTTTTTTCGAAAAAAAAAAAGAATATTCAACTCGAAACTCCAGGCAGATTAGAATACATCAGTAATTATCAAAATAGGAAGGATTTTAGCTGAAGGAGATATTTCAGTTGTATGTGTAAATCATAAGTATAATAATGAAAACAACGTTACCAGATAACAATTGAAAATTAGTGTGAAACTAAGGAAAATTGTGGTCGTTTGAGAAGAAATTCGACCTGAAACATTGTGAGACAAATGTCATATTATCAGTAATCTATACATTGGTCTTTGACATATTGATCTTTATTATAATCGGCCCGATCGATAAAATCTTTGACATACGGTTTATTAACTAAAAATGAATATTTAAGAAAGAAATCCACACGATATATTATTTTGGCCCACTTTCTACCCCACAGAAATTGATTTTATACCAATGAGCAAGTAAATGTTCTTGGCAGCTTTGGTAATTTTCCATGTAATTGGAATTATTTTGTGAAATTTAAGCGAAAGTCACGCATAAAAGTGACTAATACAATCAAACTTATGTGTATGGTTAGGTCTTGAAGTCTATCACAATGCGTTTGGTAAAATAAAGGAAGGGAGAATGGGTTAGCTGCTACCTATTTATTATTCTTTAATATTTCGATATCAAAATCTCATCTTCAGAATAGCAGGAGAGCTTGGTTTCACGTCTGCTCGTGGACCGAATCTTTCAATGAATAGTCATCCTTCGCTGCTACTGCTGTCGTTAATTGTAGTGTGTGTGTACGTACATGTAAGTGTGTTTGAGCATGTGTGTGTGTTTATAGTTTATATATGTGTATTGGCAATAGTAGGATATGCCTTTTCAGCCCAGTGATTGTGGCTTGGTAATTTGAGGCATGCCGGGAAGTGGATGTTCCTGATGGTGTTGGGTATTGTGCTGCTTTTGAGACAACGTTTTAGGAAGTTGATTTGGTATCCAATCTTTGCACGTTTCTCGAACAGTTTACATAACTCCCTGATGGTTGCAAATTCATCCTGTCTCAAGTGTAGAGTATAGGAGAGTTTCGTAATTTGCTTGAAGCATTATGTATATTAGGTGTATGGTTAGGTCTTGAAGGCTATCATAATGCATTTGGTATAATAAAGGAAGGAAAAAAGGGTTGGCTATTACCTATTTATTATTCATTAATATTTCGAAATCAAAATCTCATCTTCAGAACGATAGGAAAGCTTGTTTTCACGTTCGTCCTGGACCGTGCCTTTCAACGAATGGTCACTCTTCGCTGCTCCTGCGGTTTTTAATTTTAGAGAGCGTGTGTGTGCGTATGTGTACCTGTAAGAGTGTTTGTGCATGTATGTGTGTGTGTGTGTGTTTATGGTCGGAAAAAGGGTTGTTTCTGAATCAAACATATTTTTCTTTGCTTGATTTCAGCATTTTAAGCATCCCTATTATCCTATAACGCATATTATTCATGAAACTATGATTTTTTAATATAATCATTTCACCCAAAACAAGGCATTTCCGACAGTGGTGCGCAGGGGTGGGGTATAGTGAGAGAAAAGGAAAGAAAAAGAAACAGGGAATAAGTTGCCGGGGATGTCGAAGAAAGGACAAGATATGGTTGTGAAACAGTAAGATACAATTGACGTTGGACATAAACTTTGCAAATTGTGCCTATCAGGGAAGCAAGTATATGTAACGGCGATCCACAGGCAGGAGGTAAGAGAGGGGAAGCTGATAGAACAGAAGTGGTGGTTACATTTGACTGTTTTGACGGTAAAAGGGTGGAACCTAGTTGCCTATCTAATACCAGGGGTAAATTCATGTGGTCGGGGCACCAGGGAAAGAAGCTCGCCAGAACAGAGAAAAATGATAACCTTTGTAGAAACGACAGAGGGCAGCCACATCACGAAGTCGAGTTGCCATATCGGGATAGATTAAATTGTAGATCCTCTTTTGGATTTTGTCGAGAACACCGAGATGAATTACAGGAGCCCTCGACCAGATATGGCAACAGTATTCAATGTACACACACACACACACACACACACACACATATATATATAATCTATGTTTTTATTATAAACTTATTACAAGAAATATTAACATATATAATGCTCTATTAAGTATCGAACACTCTTAATAAAGCAAATCACTACAAACAATAAACTGCCAACACATTAGTTTGTACTATTCCTAAGATACATACACACACACACACACACACATATATATATATATATATATATATATATATATATTAATCAAATATTAATATTAATGTCACAATAAACTGTTTTTAAATTCCACTCTGATATTCTTCAAATAATAAATTAACGTATTTAGATTAGTCCACTCCGTCTATGTAACAATGCCTCCCTGATGAAGGGGTTTGGCTAGTTTTGAACCTTTGAAAACCCTTCAACTTGAAATAAACCTCGTCACTTAATGAGACACAGATAGCATGAAACAAAATGGTTACTTTTGTAGTGATATTATAACATATCTATATAATAAATGATATACATATATGTATTAGTCATCCACATACAAGTCTGTTTCGCTGTATCACAGCTCATCAGTGTCGCCAGACACTTCCACTTGCTTCTGGTCGGGATCGAAACTCGACCGATTTGGTGTCAATCAGAGTCGCTAACCCCCTGAGCCATAGGCGCATGTAATCAGAAAAGGGTAGTTTTAACGTGTTGTATATAAGCAGTGTATACACACCCGCCAGTCACGAAAGAACTCAATTCATTTCTGAAGGGTAATTCTGAAGAGTTTTATATATATATATATATATATGTGTGTGTGTGTGTGTGTGTGTGTGTGTGTGTGTGTGTGTGTGTGTTAAGCATTTCACCCAAAGCAAGGAGGAATTGCCATTATTACGCAGGGGGTTGGATGGAGTGAATGGGGAAAAATGAATTTTAAGAGGATTGGAAAAACAAAACAAAGGATAATGAAGATTCAAGGAGATAGTGAATACCTTGAATTTAATTGTTGAAGATTTTATTTACCAGGGAAGCGAATAAATGGAAGGGAGTTTCACAGGCGGTAAGTGCGAGAAAATAAAATCTATTTGAGTAGATGTGGATAAATATTTCAACAATAAACCGGTGTAAACCTCAATGCCAATACGCAGGGCGCAAGGGAAAAAACTTGTTGTTATGAAAATATGTCTAGAAAAGACAGAGGGAAGCCACGTCTCGTTGGTGAGAAAGATCCTTCTTTGGACTTTGTCAGAAAAATTGAGATGTATAGCAAGAGTGCAATAGACCATATATGGCAGCAGTATTCAATACACGGACGAATGATTTGTAAATATACAAGATGTATTCTGACGAGAAAATATTTTTGGCACAACACAATGACCCAACTTTCCTTGCAGGAGTTCGAAGTAATCACTTCAAGAGGGTGTAAAGCGTGAGTCCGAGAAGATGCTATGTGTTGCTCTCTAGGAGTCTAGCGCCTATATATATATATATATATATATATATATATATATATATATATATATATATATTCAGTTGGATTGATGTGAGTTTGTGACCCTGGGTTAAACGTTTCCGCTATCGTCAGACAAACTGATTAATTTAAAAAAAAATTGGATATATGGGGTTGCGTATAATATATGTGGGGTTGCGTATAATATATGTGGGGTTGCGTATAATTGGTGTTTTTATGGAAGTGGGAGGAAAGATTGTCGTTGTGACGCCACTCATACTAACGCAAACATACACACACGCTCGTACACCCATTGTCGTACGCACGCACACACACACACACACACACACACACACGCGTTCGCCCACCGATGTGCGTCGTTGTACATACGTATGCATTTGATAGGTGCATTCAAATAGTGTATCTATGTTAAAATAAAATAAATATGTTTGCTCTATCTTTGATATTGCGTGGTTTCCAATAGGTACCTCAAATATACAATATATAAATAATATATATAAAATATTACACACATTATATATATCCTCTGTCCTTTCTAAGCTCTACAACCTCTGCCTATCTTCCTCCTGCTTCCTGCCTGTTGGAAGTCTTCTTCTGTGGTTCCAATATTCAAGAACACAGCTTAACCCTCTGACCCCGCAAATTACCGCCCTATCAGCCTTCTTCCGATCTTCTGTAAAATGTTCGAAGCCATTATCAATGCCGACGTCGTTCAGCATCTCACGGCCTACGAGCTCCTATCGGACAAACAGTATGGCTTCCGCTTCACCAGGTCTACTGCTGATATGCTAACGACCATCACCGAGTATATATACCAGGCTCTCGACAAGAATGGTGAAGCCCGAACTGTCGCCCTGGATATCTCTAAAGCATTCGACAGAGTATGGCATGCCGGCCTTCTAGGGAAACTGCAAAGCTACGGCATGACTGGACTTTTGTTGGACTTAATCCAGTCATTCCTTTCCAACCGCACACTGAAGGTGGTTTTAAACGGACATGCCTCCCAGAACTACCCTACAAACGCGGGTGTGCCCCAAGGCTCTATCCTAGGTCCTACGCTCTTTCTAATCTACATCAATGATCTCCCCGATGCCATAAGATCACAAGTAGGCATGTACGCCGATTATACCACAGTATACGCTCGCCTCGATCAGAAATCTGGTGTTGACAAGGCGAACCTCGCGGCTGATCTTGAAAAGGACCTCCAATCCGTGGTGGATTGGGGTTGGAAATGGCTCGTAAAATTCAATTCTTCCAAAACGAAGCTGCTGTCAATTAACCACCACAGACAACCGCATCTCCCTCCCATTAGTATGGAACAGGCTTGCCTCCCAGAGAGTAAAACACTACGCCTGCTTGTCCTGACACTCTCAGCGGACCTCAAGTGGAATGACTATGTCGAATCCATTGCTAAATCCGCTGCTATGAAAGTCGGCTCTCCGTGCAGGGCCCGGAAATTCTTTCCGTCTGAATCTATCCTGCACTTATACAAATCTCCCACCCGCCCGTGTTTTGAATACTGTTGCCACATCTGGTCGGGTGCCCCTGCTATTCTCCTCGGGCTTCTTGCGAAGAATCTTTAATGTGATTGATACCGACTTAGCTGACCGCCTGCAGTCACTCTCTCACCGGCGTGACGTGGCTTCCCTGTGCCTCGTCTATAAATACTTTCTGATGAACTTAAATCACTGGTGTGAGCTTGCACGATATACTAGATTGGCAACTAGGTCCCATCCTTTTACAGTGAAACCGATGAAATGTAACCGCAATCTTTACTCCAACAGCTTCTTTTCTCGCACTTCCCACCTGTGGAATTCCCTTCCGCATGCTTGCTTCCCCGACGGTTATAACCTGCAGGAATTTAAATGTAAGGTCAATAGACACCTCCTAACACACTAACCCTCCCATTCTCTCGAACTCTCCCCTATGTACATCCTAACTCGTCTATCGCCCTGTGTAACCCCCTGCGCTATAGTGGCAGTGGAATGCAAAGGAAGGTAAAGAGGTTGTTGGTTATTACCTATTTATTATTCATTAATATTTTGAGATGAAAATATCATCTGCAGAATGGTAGGAGAGTTTGATTTTACGTCCGCTCGTGGACCGTGTCTTTTAACGAATGGCCATCTTTCGCTGCTACTGCTATCGTTAATTGTATGTGTGTGTATGCGTGTACCTGTGAGGGTGTTTTTGTATGCATGTGTGTGTGTCTATGTTTTATATATGTGTGAGTTGATCGATAGAAGGATTTGGCTTTTTCGCATCTTTTTTAAAGTGATAGTGTGCGCCGATCTGATGATATATCTGTCTGCTTTAATTTATGGTTTATATATGTGCGCGTTGACCGATAGCAGGATTTGGCATTTTCTCATCTTTGTCAGAGTTATATATATTATATTTATCTGCTTTAATTATAGGCGTGATTATTGCTACATTGTTTTGTGTATGTTCCGGTGTATAGTATGTTGGAGCGTGATTGTAAATATATATATATATATATTTACAATCACGCTCCAATCACGGCCGTCCGTTAATTTTAAGTTACAATTCTCTTTCCTTTTTTTGCGTACCCAGACGATGTCAATTTTTTCTCATCTTGTTTATTTGATTTTATTTTGTTTTATCTTTTTCTTTTTTTTTCTTTTTTAATTTCTTTGCAAATCTATTTAAAAAGGAAAATTAGACTGATCTTTCTCCAGTTTCTGATAGGATTTTTCTGTTGCTGAGGTGATGTGTTATCCCCCGTGGGAATTTTCATATCGAAATGATCATCCAACATCATTGAATTAATCCTTTTTTAATTTATATATATATATATATATATATATATGTGTGTGTGTGTGTGTGTGTGTGTGTGTGTGTGTGTGTATCGGTGTGTATGTGTTCCTGTGAATAGTATGTTGGATTATGGGATATGTGTGTGTGCATGTGTACGTATTCTTATTCTTTGTTTCGTACGTTGTATTGTTGCTAGTGGCAATAGGTTTGGGGGTTATGTGTGTGTGCGTGTTCCGGCTTATTGTGTGGTATACTTGTTGCTACTGGTTTTGTGTTTAGAGGTATGTATTTGTGTGCGTTAGTCTGTGGTTGCGTATTTGTGTGTACGCCTTACTGTTGTGACCGGTGTGTGCCAGGGGCGTGATAACGTTAATTATTCTGTTATGTAATCTAGATTGAGTTTAGGTGTATTGTTGATCAGTGGGTGGAGTTTAGCAATTATTAAGGACTCTTTTATGCGTAAGTGTCCTAAGTAATACCCAACACCTTTTTGCCTTCCTTTCTTTTACTAAAATGTATTGTGATAGCCTTCAAATACCAACCCATAAACCTAATATACATAATACTTCAAGCAAATTACAAAACTGTCCTATATATATATATATATATATATATATATATATATAATTATTATTATTATTATTATTATTATTATTATTTATTCATAAATTATAACATGAATATGTTACAATATCACTACAAAAGTAGCCATTTTGTTTCAACACTTTTGTGTCTTTTCAAGTGATGTGATGCTTCTTAAATGAATGGTTTAAAAGTCTGAAAACGAAAAAGAGGCCACGCTCGTTTTCAGACTTTTAAACCATTCATTTAAGAACCATCACATCACTTGAAAAGACACAAAGGTGTTGAAACAAAATGGCTACTTTTGTCGTGATATTGTAACATATCCGTGTTATAATTTATGAATAAATAATATTATTAGCTCTACTTTTGTATTGAGCACTTTTTTGAAAATAGTGTTTCTTTTGACAAGGAATATTATTCCAACAATACTTGTATATATATATATATATATGTGTGTGTGTGTGTGTGTGTGTGTGTGTGTGTGTGTGTGTGTTTGTGTGTGTGTGTGTAACGCTATAAACCCTTTTTGACACCTCTGATCAATCCTAGACAGTCAGTTAAGTACCATACGTGATAAACGCTTGGTCGATCATGTCTCGAAAGAGGCATGACTAACTGGGCAGAAGGTTGCATTATTTTTCGCAGTAGCTTGCCATTACTTTCTGTGGTAGACTGGTTGACAACCAAGGCTATCGAACCCAATCTGTCCTGATACTCACAGATAGAGGGTAAGAGAGACAGAGGAAAGCAGCGTGTGACGTACTTGACTGGCCTGAGCGGGTAGATGACAAAACGGGTGTTGCGTGTTGTAACAGGAGAAAACGTGTTAAGAGCCACAAGTGATAGGGAGACGTGGAAGGCCATGATCGCCTACGTAATGAAAAGACAAGGCACATAGAAAAAGCAGATAGCCAGCTCAGTTGTAAATTGATGATACCTTATTTCCAATCTAGTACTGCGCCCGAAATTCATAAATTCTAGGTGCCTTATCTAAGAGCTTATCTGAACAATTACCAAAAAAGTATTTATAGAAAAAAACACAGGGAGGCAACCTTAAGATGATCGGAAAATGGCTGATAACGATCCTTAATATCAGCACCGATAATCTTACTGATTCTTATTTGGATTTTATCAAGGAACTCTCGGTAAAAAGCAGAAGCACTGGACTTTAAGCTAGATTCTCAGAAGAATGGTTGTCTCGTACGACACAATAGACTAAGCTTCTTCGCTGTTCTAACAATAGATTCACTGTTTCCCTACTTCATGTTATGATGTGAATAGCGTCGAATATAAGAGAACGATGGTTAAATATTTCTACATTTTTCGATCGTGATAACATTTATTGTAGATTTACTTTGAAAGTTGTTTTTAAATTCTGGTAAATTTGCATAAAATGAAAGCAAAGATAAAAACAACGAGTAAACAAGAACATCTATTTGCAAAAATGTAAAGCATTCGAAATTAGAGAATAAACAATTTTATTTCTATTTTGGGAAAGGTTAAAAAAAGAAACAAACTTTCGAATCGTTCCCAGCGGATTATGGCTGCATTTGGATGTAAACAATTACGCTTTCCTCGTCTGCAGAATTGTCTTTCTAAGTTGAAAAAACCCTCAGGCGTCAGTTTATCGCATTACAATTCAAAGGATGCCAATTTTTCTTATAACAGATGAAATTAATATGAAGCTTCTGGGAGCTGGTTAATGTTTATTAATTCGGCCTTGTGTCATACATAACTGAACTCACCACAGCTTACAAGTTCTCTCCAGAATTATCATCAGAATTATTCTCAGAAGGTTTTCATCAGAAGGTTGGTTGTCGGCAAGATGGAATGTGTGGAATAGTGTGGAATAGTGTAAGAATAAAATATACGTTTTTCATTTTAAAATAGAAATTTATTAAAAGGAAAGAATAACATAAGTTGTAGGAGTTAATGTTTTTTTTTTTTTTTTTTAAATCATATCACCCCGAGCAAGGCAGTAACGTGAAAAGATTGGAAAAGAGAAAGCCGGAAACCACATCCTAAACAGGGAACAAGGGATAAGCCTCTTCACCTGTTCAATAGACGTGGGTGGAGTGTGAACTCGGGGAGAGTTTAGTCTATCTAATCCAACTGAAAAAAAAAAAAAGAAAAGAAGGAAAGAATGAAAAGATTGGAAAAGAGAATGCCGGAAACCACATCCTAAACAGGGAACAAGGGATGAGCCTCTTCATCTGTTCAATAGACGTGGGTGGAGTGTGAACCGGGCGATAGTTTAGTCTATCTACTCCAATAATTAGAAACATTATTAAGAAGTTTTCCTCCAGAATTATCATCAGCAGAATTATCAGAAGGTTTCATCAGAAGGTTGGTTATCGGCAAGATGGAATGTGTGGAATAGTTTCAGAATAAAATATACATTTTTCATTTTGAAATAGAAATTTATTTAAAGGAAAGAATAACATAAGTTGTAGGAGTTAATGTGCAAGTAGAAACATTAAAAAGTTAAGGGTAGAGTTCGTGTTCAATAAGAAAGTTAAAGACATCAAGAGTTGAAGAAATTGTTCGTAGTAGTAACTGTTGAAAGAGTGTATGCATCCGTACGAATATATGTATTCAATAGGAATGTCTTTGGATGGAGAAGAAGAAGTAAAATAAATCAATACAGGAGAAGGAAAGAGAAAGAGGACGAATGTCTGGGTCAGGTTGAAGCTGAAGTTACATTTTAAATATGTATCTCTCTCTCTCTCTCTCTCTCTCTCTCGTTGCTTCTGTCTTAATCTCTAACCCTGGGAAGTCATTTATGTGTCCATTTGAATTTCGCACTGGATCGCTAAGTCTTTTCAAGTCTTGCAAGTCTCTTCAATTAGTCAAAAATCAATATAACACCTACTTGCGAAATCTGGTTTACACGTTTTTTTAAGCATAAGGTCAATCTTTTTTCTATTTGGGAAAAACTAGGATTTCACACGTCACTGTGATTTTTATAAAAGTGAAGAAGGTTGATTTTAATTCTTAATTTCTTATCCCACTACAAATATATTTCAGAGTGCAATTCCGAGAATATTAAACGTTTCTGATGATAAGGACTCGTTTAAGCCTCCTGAAACGTCACAGTATTCTCCAGAACGTAGGCAGTCATGACTCTCCAAAGATTCATGGCAATTTTAACCCTGAGTAAATTTTGTCTTATATATATATATATATATATATATATATGATAAAAACTGGCGTCTTGCCAATGATGATCAACTACATTCGGTAGCAAGATCGGCAGGTTTTGAGAAGCGTGAAACTACTTGTTAATTGATATTGTTCCCGTGTCTACAATGACCCTGGGTAACAGCACCTGTTAGAGACCTAGCTATGGGCAAATAGGTAACTTCCAAACTGGGGTCAAAACACTATGAAAGCATAAAAATAGATTTTTATAATAAAAATAACTTCCATACATCGCCCGGTTCACGCTCCACCCACGTCTATTGAACAGGTTAAGAGGCTCATCCCTTGTTCCCTGTTTAGGATGTGGTTTCCGGCTTTCTCTTTTCAAATCTTCTCACTTTGTTTTTTTTTTTCAATTGGAGTAGATAGATCTATCTATCGCCCGGTTCACACTCAACCCACGTCTATTGAACAAGTTAAGAGGCTCATCCTTTGTTCCCTGTTTAGGCTGTGGTTTCCCGCTTTCTCTTTTCCAATCTTTTCACTATTACGTAGCCCCCTGCACATCAGTGGCGTTACCGCCTTGCTTGGGGTGATACGATTAAAAAAAAAATACATAAAAAAGGAAAGACAATAATATATAATCTTTTCATAGGAAATTTTCCTAAAAATCATGTGGGCATTAAATAACCGATTCAGCTTGATATGCAGAAAAAACAAAATAAATCAGAGGATAAGAATATATCGTAAATATATTGGAACAAAGTGGGGTAATTGTTATCACGCTTCTCTTGCTAGAACCTATTACAACTAAGTAGTCAGTTCGATACTCACTGTGTACCACATACTTTCGACCTTGATAGGTGATAAGCTTAAACAAATGGGTAACGGAGGAGGGTGTGAGATAAATAACAAGACAAAAGGTATTAAGAGTTATATGGGGGGTAGGGGGATGCGGAAGGCCATGATCGCCTACGTCCTGAAGGAACACAACACAACGCATCAAAGGAGAAGGAGGAGGAGACGTTCTCTGCTACTGGGGCTGGACCACGATATCAGCGGAAAACGTTGATTCTATGAGAGATAGTAGAACTTCTGTCTTTTCCTCTTTATTAATATGCCATGTTTCTTCAAGACGTAGGCGATCATGGTCTTCCACATCTTTCTATTTATTCTAGCTCTTAATAAGTTTTGTCTTTTTGTTATTTATCTAAAATATTTTTCTACCATCCATTTATTTAGTCAAGTCTGTAACATGCTGAATTGCCCTTTTCCCTTAATCTATCCTGTGAGTATAAAATTTTTCGAGCCTTCCTTCCTCACTTAGTGCCGCAGAAATTTCAGCTGCCTATTCCCGATGTTAAGAACAAGTTTCCGTTTGTTTCCATTTTCTCTAAAACCTCGTTGTTGCTCACATATCCTCAGTATCCTTCTGTAGAACTCTGGCTGATAGGAAATTAAGAATTAAAATTAACTTTCTTCTTCACTTTTACAAAAGTTCACAATGTGTGAAATCGTGGTTTTGCCGCATAGAAAAAGAATTGACCTCGTGCTTACAGGAAAGTCGAAACCGGATTTGGTGAGTAGATGTTAAATTGATTTTCTGACCAATGGAAGCAATTTGCAAGACCAAAAAGAACTTAGCAATCCAGTGCAAAAAATCTAGATGCCTATAAATGCTTCGATCAGCGTTAGACAGTCAAATGGGAGCAGCAAGAGACACAAATTAATTGTAACGGGAGAAACTTCAACCATGTTTCGGACATAAGGTCGCGTCGCATATTGTTCTGTTTTTTTCTTTCTTGTGTGATAATTACTTTTATTTCTTCTCAATCCAAAGACATTCTTACCAAGCAAACGCTCATACATACATACATACATACATGCGTAAGCATAAACCCTTGCCAACAAATTACGACTATGAATATTTCTTGATACCCTTAACTTTCTAGTTGAACATTAATTGCTACCTATTCTTGTTTTTCTATGTGTTTAATAAGTTTTTATTTTAACATGTAAAATGCGTACCTTATTCTTCCACACTTTTACACTATTCCACTATTCTTCCACTATTCCACTATTCTTCCACAAATATATTCCACTATTCTTCCACTATTCCACTATTCTTCCACAAATATATTCCACTATTCTTCCACAAATATATTCCACTATTCTTCCACAAATATATTCCACTATTCTTCCACAAATATATTCCACTATTCTTCCACTATTCCACTATTCTTCCACAAATATATTCCACTATTCTTCCACAAATATATTCCACTATTCTTCCACAAATATATTCCACTATTCTTCCACAAATATATTCCACTATTCTTCCACTATTCCACTATTCTTCCACAAATATATTCCACTATTCTTCCACAAATATATTCCACTATTCTTCCACAAATATATTCCACTATTCTTCCACTATTCCACTATTCTTCCACAAATATATTCCACTATTCTTCCACAAATATATTCCACTATTCTTCCACTATTCCACTATTCTTCCACAAATATATTCCACTATTCTTCCACTATTCCACTATTCTTCCACACATATATTCCACTATTCTTCCACAAATATATTCCTCTATTCTTCCACAAATGTATTCCACTATTCCACTATTCTTCCTCAAATATACACAAACCTGATGATGAAAACAAATCACCTGTAAGCTGCAGCGAATTCGGTTATGTATGGCACTTAAATGACTGACTGACTATCTTTTATAATTTCCTCAACGTCCCCTGCATCCAGTAGGGGTCCTGACTTACTTAGGATGAAAGGATTGTAAAATTATTATTTATTATTTATTATTATTATTATTATTATTATTACTTTTCCTTTTACAGAAATTTCTAGGGATAGGGATTTCTTTTTGTATCAGAAAATAAAAAAAGAGTTAAAGTGCAGGTAATCAAAGATAAGTTGATATGTAAATCGTGCTACTAGATTGGCATTAAGGTTACCGCACTTAAATGTGACTAACTCTTCTACTCTAATAGTTTCTTTTCTCGCACCTCCCATCTGTAGAATTCACTTCCGTTTACTTACTTTCCCGATAGCTTCCATCTACAAATGTAAATGCAACATACCTAAATACGCTGATAAGAAGGTCGGTTGTCTGTGTAAGGCCAGCACGTTTTTCCCGTCTGAAACAATCCTGTACATATGTAAATCTACCATCCCCCCGTGCATTGAATACTGCTGTCATATCTCATCCGTCTCTTACCCACTGCCTGACACCCACTATAACCTGTCAATTATTCTCATATCTTTCCTCCTATGTAACCCTCTGCAAAACAATGGCAGTAAATTGCCTTGCTTGGGGCGATATGATTATAAAAAAAATATAACTAATAACATCATATCTAACTCCACATTTACTATAAGACGTTTCACCTTTAATCAATTTGTAGCATACATGATCCGGGATTAGCATTAAGAATCCATCAGGTTTTTCAAATTAACTTTCCCGATCCACATTCACGTCATTCTTTAATTTTTTGTTTTCCTCATGAAAAACCGAATTAACCATCTCCCTATGGCTTTAGAACCCCATTTCTCTTACATCTAGTCAGTTTTAAATCTTTGAGGAGATTATACAGCATTCGCTGCCATACAGTAGAACAGAAATCACATATCAGTGCAATAGTCTTTTCTTTGTTTCTAACGAAATTTTCTTAATACTCTTCTTAGCTTTGGGAATGCATCTTTGGCTATCCCAATACGTTTTTGGATCTACGGTTTCGCATTTTCCGTTCTCTGTTAGAACATTTCCTACATATTTAAATTGATGTACTGTTATATCCGAATTCAACATGTTAATTTGCTTGTTGTTTTTTAAAATAATTAATAAGTGGCAAGTTAGTTGGTTTCTTTTATTTTTTGAATCGTTTCACCCCAAGAAAGGGAGTAACGCCACTGATGCGCAGGGGGCTACATAAGAGAAAAGATTAGATAGGAGGAGCGTAAAGAGAAAGACGAACCAGTTACAGGTGTCAGAGAAAGGAGCATGAGAAGAATCGGAATACAGGTGTGATGACAGTTGCAATAGTAGAGAGAAAAGAAAAGATATACAGGGTGATATAGAAAGAACTGGAGTCAAGTGGTTAAGAGATGGGTATTGCCATTGCATTTAAATTCCTGGAGGTTGTTGCCGTCAGGAAAGCAAGAATATGGAAGCGAGTTAAGGATGGGAATACATTTGTGATGACAATTGCAATGTTAGAGAGAAAGGAAAAGATATACAGGGTGATGTAGAAAGAACTAGAGTCACGAGGTTAACAGATGGGTATTGACATTGCATTTAAATTCATGGAGGATGTAGCCGTCAGGAAAACAAGAATATGCAAGAAAAGAAGCTGATGGAGTAGAAATATCGTCTGCATTTGTTTAATCTAACTGTGAAAATGGGTGCGAACCCGTTGCCAGTCTTGTTGCACGAGTAAACTCATATGGCAGGAGCACTAGTGAATTATGTTCGTCGGAGCAGAAGCCATGAAAATATTTATAGAACAGACAGAGGGAAGCCACATGTTTTAAAAGAATTATTTTCTGTTTGAATCAGGTAAAACCAGGAAATGTATTTTCTTTTCTTATGTCAACGAAACTAGGTTTTCAGAAAAGTAAAAACCAAATAAAAAAACTAAAAAGGTACGGTTGGTGCGAACAAAAATAAAATAGATTATAGTCAGTCAGTTAAGTGCCATACGTGATATACTCTTGGGCGATCATGTCTCGAGAGGGACATCACTGACTGAGAAGATTTTCCTCTAGTAGGTTGGCATTGCTTTCTGCGGTAGACCTGTTTGCCAGCCAAGGCTATAGAACTCAATCTGCCCTGCTATTTGAAACAAAGGAATATATATATATATATATATATATATATATATATATATATATACTAATTTAATTTATTTGTTTAAACAATTTTTTTTAATGGGTACTTATATTTGAATAGTTTCTCTGTTTTTATTTGTTTATTTATTTATTTATCAAAATGTATCTAGAGGATTGAATATTCGGAAATATTGTTAGAAAAATATGCACTCTTCAGCAGTATTTTCTCGCAAGATTTCTCTCTTACTCAGGCCGGTAGATGGTAATTGTCTAAGCCTAGCTTAGGTGTGGCATATGGCTGAAAGTAAGTGACACTAAGTGAGGACCAAACTCACAAATCAATTTTAATGATTCTAGAGAGACAAGTTGGCTAACCATTACATCAACTTGAGGTACCCACTCAGGCTGATAGATGGGAATGAATAGATATATTGTTTAATAAATAAATTTAAACAGGTCGTTTACTCAATTGACGAGTATCCATTAAAATAACATTTAAGCAATAAGATTGTGTCGGTTTAATAAATAACCCTGTCCAACAATTTTTAACTTTCAAAAAATTACTAGGTTAAGACTAGGTGACTTTTAGTAATTAGTAATCTGCAAACCGATTTTCTTTATCGGTTCTCAATTTTTTGAAAATCACTTACTAAAATTTTATATCTTTTCATAAATTAAGGCTTTTTAGACCAAATACTATAGTTTGACTTAATTAATTTAAGTGATCTTAAATGAAAATCTTTAATGATTTTAATGATTGTTTAACATATTTTACAAATATATACAACTTTATTTAGATTTACAAAGAAAATATACTATTTTAACTGTTTATTTTTACGATTTCACATGATAAAATGTTTCAAAAAGTTGCAAAATTAACTTAAATTGCAAGAAAAAAAGCATACACAAAACAAATCTAAACTGTGAGCCATGTTTAACGGTATTTAGAATTCTTCTTATGCTTTCTACCAGGCTCATCAGGTTGTAGACTCCAAATAAAATCTACCAACATAGCTGGGCTCCACTTTCCTTTGTAACAAGTTTCCATTGCAGCTATGTTATGGTAATATTGTTCACCGTGTTCATCGCTTAGATCTGGTAGATTTTCGGGAAGAAACCATTTGCCAATTTCTATAGAGCAAGGAAACAAAACGAACAGCATATATGTGGTGCGCATTTCCTGTTTTGATCTCCTACTTCAATTTTGAAATATAGTTTATAAAGTTTTCTGACGTAATTTGGTATTTTTCGCTTGTAAGCCTTTGTTGTTACACATCCAAAAATATAACAAAAATTATCTAGATTGTTATTACAAGTTCCTCTTGGCATTTGAATTCATTTAAGTATTTATTATATGTATCTGAATATATATATATATATATATATATAAAAATATATATATATATATATATATTCTGTGGGGCTTCAAATAAATTCCAGAACTTACTAAAATCACACATTAGAAATTTGAAAAATCTAAGCCCCTGTGGGTAAAATCCGACAAATCTAACAACGTTTATAAATGTGATCCTTTAAATTACATAAGTGTCCTTAAAAATAACCTAACTAGTAATAACAAAGTAGACAGAAGGAACCTAGCATTATCTGAAATTAATACAGACACAGCCAAATTCGCCAACGAATTAAATATTAGTGACAAAATTGGCAAAATCGCCACGAAAGAAGCTTACGTTTTATTTAAGGACCACAAACCAAATTTCCAAAACAAATTACAAACCAGGCTAATTAATCCTACAAAAAGTGACTTAGGCATAATTTCCAGGGAAATTCTAAAAACTCTAATAGAGAAGCTACGATTGAATCTACAACCAGACCTTTGGAAAAATTCTTCAGATACGATAGACTGGTTTAACAACATCAATAACAAATCTAAATCCACCTTCCTTAAATTCGATATTGTCGATTTCTATTCCTCTATATCAAGGGACCTTCTTGAGATTTGTTTAAGATTTGCTAAAAATTACGTGAACATTTCGGATAGGGACTACGAAATTATCTTTGCGGCCAGAAAATCCATTCTCACCTTTGATGATTCCACATGGACAAAGGGGCCGGGGGAGGGTTTGACGTCCCTATGGGAGCATATGATTAGCCCCAGGTGGCAGATCTTAAATGATGGATCCTACCAACCATTTCTCAAAGAAAATAGTTCCCCCATTTATATTAATATTTCATCCAACCATCCCAAAAATATTATAAAACAGATACCCAATATAGGGAATAATAGAATCAATCAATTATCATCCAACATTAAAACTTTCAACGCAAGTAAAAATATTTACAACAAGGCCCTTCAAAAAAGCGGATATAAGAACAAGTTAACATATAAGAAACCTACAATAGACTCCGAATCATCCAAAAATAAAAATAAAGGAAACTGTAGAAAAAGAAAGATAATTTGGTTTAACACCCCTTATTGTAAACTAACATCAATATTGGTAAATATTTTCTCAAGTTAATAGACAAACATTTTAATGACAGTAACCCTCTACGGAAGATTTTTAATAGGTACACCCTTAAAATTAGTTATTCTTGCACCCCGAATATGGGCAGCCTTATTAGTTCCCATAATAGGAGTATTCTGCTGAACTTGCGCAATGCTGAATCTAGGTCCGGAATTCAAAACGAATGCAACTGTAATTCTGTGGACGCCTCCTCGGTGGAGGGAAAATGCAAATCCACCCAGGTGATTTATGAAGCCCGCATTTCTCCATCTAACAAACAAACAAACAAAAAAAAAAAACGACTTCCGGACCTATAGCGGTATGTCCGCCGGTCCTTTCAAACAAAGACTGTATAACCACAGGTACACCTCTTCGAACCCCGGTCAGAGGTACCAGACAGCCGTTTCGCGGGCATTCTGGAAAATGAAAGAAGAAGGGCTGGATCCTGAAATTAGCTGGAAACTGATAGGTTCAGCCCGTATTCCGAGGAATTTTCGTGATAGGTGCTGTCTATGTTTACTGGAAAAAATTTCAATATTAAAATACCCCCACCAACACCGGCTACTGAATCTTAGGAGGGAATTCATCAGTAAGTGCCGCCACAAGGCAAATTATTCGAATACTTAAATTTAGAATTTAAATCCCCGTTGACTTGATGTTAGAATATAAATTAAAAGGATTCAATTTAAGTTTTGATCTTAATTTTACCCTAACGTTAACCTTAAAAAGTATTTTAACCCCCCTACCTTCCTATCCCAAGCTCCTTTAATTGCCTATCTTTAGAAAATATGGATTCTTTTATTAACCCCTTTTTCCTTGGTTAACACATATATGTATATATATTTTTTTGTTCTCTAATATTTTTTCTCTAATAATTTTTAAACTGATAACTTCCTGTAATTGGCCTTTAACTCGCTTCTACCTAAAAGGTTTAATCAAATAAACTTAAAAAAATTAAAATCTTATATTGAAACTCATTCCTTCTCGTCTAAATACACCTCTTCAAACAGCCCAAAATCTTAACATTAAAAAGTAATTTAACTCATTTAGTTTTCTATCTTTATAAAATATGAGCTCCTATTCCTCCTCTTCCTAAATATACCATTTCAACACCCTGTAACCCCGCGACTACCAGCTCTGTCCTTTTCCAATTTGTGACCGTTGTTAACCAAAAACCCCTCCACACTCTAACTCAGGGCCTTCGCCATTTGGAAAAACAATGTCGCTGACGTGATGTAGAGTCTCTATTAGAGATCCTATGTCGAAATGTACATCCGACACCTTTGAATTTCTGAAAATTTTCTCTTAATATATATATATATATATATATATATATATAAAGTAATTCTAAAACTTACGTGTAAGTGTAAGTGTTAGTGTAAAATTTACATAATAATGTAAAACTTTAAATCCCAATTTACAAACAAATTAGACTTGATAGGCAAAAATGCGTGTCATTTTCGTAATCTACGCAAAAGATTATCCTAGGAGCGGTCCTTCTCTGCTCATTAATTTTCTGGTTGCTGGACAGTGTAATGAATTTATTCTTAAAATATATACTAATGTTTATACGAGGTAATTATTTTAACGGAGATAGAGATTGGAAACAAAAGTTTGTATCATGAAAGTATTAATTTTGGAGAAACAATAGTCACGAAGAATGCATTATTCTAACAACGTAGAATTGAACAATAAATGCGTAGTAAACTAATATAGCTTTGTTTTTGTAAAGTAGTAGAAACATACAGTGCAAATTAAGGTTCTTAACGAGGACATCAATTGTTCGAAGCTTATAGTCTGGCGCTACATAATCACGAAATTAAAATCCCCATCAATTAACGTAATTGAAGGGAAAATCCTCTCCGTTATAATAAAGAAACTTCTGTATTTATTTGTATATATGTATATATATATATATATGCTTGTCAGTCCGTAAAATTTCCGGCAGAAATTTTATGCCAGATGAATTAAGCTCATTGAAATTAACTATAATTTATAACTAATATGACGTGTTGAGTTTTCTTTTATAAACTCCGCACACACACACACACACACACACACACACACACACACACACACATATATATATATGTTGTAATGGTTGTTACAATGGTTTATAAATTCATAGTATCACTACACAAAGATTTTCGCGTTTCGAAGCTGCTACGGGCGCTTTTAATCGGGTGATAAGTTGAAATGAAAATTAAATGGTGAAAACGATTTATTTATGGTGATATGATATTTAAGTTGAAATGAAAAATATATATATATATACACTACCGGCCATAATTATTAGACCACCACAGTTAAAAAAAAATGATGTATTTCATAAATTGCCAAGTGGATAATTTTAAATGAAAATACACCAACGGGGAAACAACAACGAAATTTTAGAGAAAATAGAAACATAATGGAAAATAATAAATACATCAGGAAGAGACGGCTGAGGTTCTGGCGCATATAATGAGGAAGAAAGGCTTGGAAAATTTGATACTCAAGCCATAGAGAGAGGGTAAAAGGGACAGACGAAAACAGACCATGACATACTTAATGAGCTTGAGTAAATGAACTGCGAAACAAAGTTTAGGATAACTAACAGAATGATAAAGTTTGTTAAGAGCCACCAAGGATAGAAAGTTGTGGAGAGCCATTATCGCCTACGGCCTAAGGGGACACGGCCCTTAAAAAGAAGGGTGATTTTTCCTTACAGGGTTTTCGATTTTTTTTATTTGTACCATATTTAATGTGCGTTGTGGTGCAGTGAATATCGGCTCGGAACGAGAAATCGGAGAGCTGAGTTGAAATTCCAGTTGAATTCCTTGCTTTCACTTACGCACAAATACCCTTGGGAAAGGTATTTAATCCGTCTCTTCCCTCCAGCTATGGGTTAAATGGCAGGACAGATTGGGTTTTATAGCCTTGGCTGGCTAACCAATCTACCGCAGAAAGCAATGGCAACCTACTGCGGGATAATCTTTTGCCCAGCCAGTCATGTCTCGAAAGAGACATGATCACGCAAGCGTGTTTCACGTATGGCACTTAACTGACTGACCATATTTAAGCTACACTACCGGTCAGAATTATTAGGCAACCCCAGTTTTTAAAAGAAATGATGTATTTCATGCTATTTTTGTTATTACTACACACATTTTTACAAGGCAAGAAAAACACAGATGAACTCATCCGAATCACCCTAAATGTTCTTCCTTCTTGCTGATGAAACTACAATATAGGTAATTATTAAATATTTATAAATTGATTTGATTCACATTTTAATAGGCAGTATTAACAAAATGAGCATTCTATTTTCATTTACAATTATCCAGTCAGTCAGTTAAGTGCCATACATGATACACGCTTTAGGCGATCATGTCTCGAAAAAGACATGAGTGACAGGGCAGAAAGTTACCCCGAGGTAGATTACCATTGCTTTCTGCGGTAGACTGGTTGCCAGCCAAGGCTATAGGACCCAATATGTCCTATTATTTAACCCATAACCGGAGGGAAGATACGAATTGATATCTTTCCCAAGTGAAAGCAAGGACTACAACTGGAATTCGAGCCGAGTTCAAATTCCAGTTGAATTCCATGAGTTATTCACTTGGCAATAAATACTAAAACATAATATGAAATACATAATCTTTTTAAAACACTGGGGTGGCCTTATAATTATGACCGGTAGTCTATGCTTAGTAACTTCCTGTATACGGTTCTTATTCTTAGGTAGCTCTCCTCATAATCGATCATGCCGTGTATGTGAATATTTTTCTTAAGCAAAGATGTGTTTTATTGTTGACGCGTTCAGCCGAGGGATATTTTACCTTAGCACTAATCCTGTAACACACACGAAGCTAAGTTGACTAAACTTTTGTATGCCTGTGTAAATAATCAGTTGCTTAGATAAACAAAAAGAAAAATTAAAAGAAAACTGCAAATAATTTAATTTTTTTTTCCTGGGAAGGCATTCGTCCCCAGAGAATACTCAGAACGTGGATACGGTTAAAAGAACGCCTTAGGAATATTTATTCGGGAAGCACCAGCAAGATTCTTGTCACAGCGTGATTTAGATACAAATTCTTTCCCCGAGTCGATTCGGAAGTGATAATGGTAAATAAAGAATAAACAAATTGAGTAGCTTTGTTTCTTAACTGTGTTCTTTTCGATCTGCATTCATCATTTTCATCTTTTCAGTCTTTTTCGGAATTAGTTTCTTCATCGAAAGAAGTGTCTTGTTTCGATAGTTTAAGAGGCGTTTTTTTTTCTTGCATGTTTACACTCACAGCATTGTCCTGATATTTCAAGATTCACAATGAGTAACGAGAGATACAGAAGCCGTAAGGGTGGTGGTTAATTTTTCTTTAATTCGGATTTGTGTCAGACTTAACCGAACTCCCTACAGCTTACAGGATTTATACGGAATTATCATCAGAATGTTGGTTGTCAGTTGGAGTGTGTGGATTAATGTAGAAAAGTGGAATAATGAAATATACATTTTGAATGTTAAAATAGAAATTTATTAAAAGAAGGAATAACAAGAATTCGTAGAAATTAATGTTCAATGAGAAAGTTAAAGGTATCGAGAGTTCGTACAAAATGTTCGTAGTAGTAATTGTTGAAATAGATAAGGAGAAAGAGAAAGAGGACAATGTCCGGGTCGCTTGAAGTGGAAGTTACATTTTAGATGTGTGTCTCTCTTTTGCTGCTCTCATTTGACTTTTGACTGACGCCGAGGTCATTTATATAGCCTTTTTGAATTTCACACTGGATCGCCAAGTCCTTTCAAGTCTTACAAGTCGCCCCCATTTTAACACCTACTTGCGAAATCTGGTCTCCACTTTTTCCCTAAGCAGATGGTCAATTCTTTTTTTATTTAAAAAAAAAACATGGTCTTAGACTGATTTTGTTAGTTGATTTTTTTGTAGCCTATCAAATTTTATAGGTTATTTAATGCCGAAATCAAAATATTTTTACGTAATTTTATGCTTTCAACTACAGATACTTTGTTCATAATTTTATACTTACATGTTGAAGGTATGTTATTAAATATATAGAGTATAGATCTTAAAATATATTGCTGATAATTTTTGATTTCTGAAGACAGTTGTATATATATATATATATATATATATATATATGTTTGTATATATCCAAACGAAAATGGCATGGAGGTAAAATCCTAAAATAGATCCTATTAATATTAAAAATGACCTGGGTAGTTGATGTACAGAACTATATATATGTATATATAGAATCTAAACGTGAGCCAAAACCTACCGCGGTTTCACACTACGGTTCTTCAGAGCCACATGCCCTGAAGAACCGTAGTGTGAAACCGCGGTAGGTTTTGGCTCACGTTTAGATTTTTTACATTTGTAACTCTACGTTTGTACTTTTCGTACTATGTATCGAGCACTTTATTGTTAAGGTTCCGTGGGTTTTTTCTTTTTCAATCGGGTACTCGTCGTTTTGTGCTTGTACGCCGTTTGTTTCTTCCCCCCTCCTTTGCCCTTGGAAGAGATTCTCTTCTGGGTATTCAGGACAATTAAATTACAGTTAACGCTAGTTCTAGCGGTTTGGTTTCACTGTGATTAGTAATATTATATATATATATTGTCATCCGCAGACAGATCTGTTTCGCCGTATCACATCTCATCAGTACGGTTAGACTCCGATTGCTTTTTTACCCAGGATTGAAACCCGATTGAAATAGCGTCAGTCGGTGACTCTACCCCTGGGCTATGGGCGTTCGGTGGAAGTAGGCAGACTTTTTAGCGCATATCATTATACGCGCCCAATAGCTAGAGCGCTCTAATTCATTTCACTGAATGAGCGATGCATACACGCCGGAGTAGCTACTGTTTATCAATGACTACTATTTTTCCAGAGTGCTCAATCAATCAATCAATATATATATATATATATATATATATATATATATATATATAAAACTCCGAAAATAACAACTTCGGCGAAATGGATAATTGAAAATAACTTTAAGATTACATCTGTCTTCAAAAATTAAGCATGTTACAGGAATGGAAGTTATACAAGGGAAACAGTGTAGATCTTAAAATATATTGCTGATAATTTTGCTATAAAAATGTATTTTATATATATATATATATATATATATATATATATATATAACAAAGTCCATTAAAGTGGGGTTTGCGAGCCCGTAATCTCAGCCAGAAATACCCCGTAGACCCTTCCCAAGGCCGGGACGAGCTTTTGACTATTCGCCTCTGATGAGACTCTGCCCTTTGGCGAAGACTCATCTGGATTCCTCTCCTTGGCTGTACATCTCAATCTTCTATTCGAATAACATGGCCAAACCATTTTAACTGTCACCGAATAAAAAAAAAATCAATACCACCAGTGCCATTTTCTGTAAAAGTTCTGTTAGAAATATGATCTTTGAGAGTGTAATAGCTGATTGTACGAACGAAGCCCTTGTGAAAACATCAAGTTTCTCAATGTCCGCTCTGTATGGCGGCCAAGATTCAGATTCATAAAGTAAGATTGTAGAAACAACAGCTCTGCACACACTTACCTTGCTTATAATTGCTATGCCCCTTTCATTCCTTAGACGATGACAAAGTTTGCCAAGAACATCCTGCGCCTTAGAGATTCTGTTGACAATTTCGTTATCAAGAGATGTACTACTGTTCACCTTACTTGCCAGCCATTCAAATAACATACATGAAATTTTTACTTTCTATAGCAATGGGAACAGTTAAACATACAGACTTGTGATGTTGCAGTTCTTCACCATTTGTTTGCTTACAAGTTGATTTGGGCTGATAAACAACATTTTTTTTTTTAATCGTATCACCCCGAGCAAGGCGGTAACGCCACTGATGTGCAGGGGGCTACGTAATAGTGAAAAGATTGGAAAAGAGAAAGCCGAAAACCACATCTTAAACAGGGAACAAGGGATGAGCCTCTTAACCTGTTCAATAGACGTGGGTGGAGTGTGAACCGGGCGATTTTCTTCATACGCCTTGCTTGCGACAGAGAAGCGATCATTTGGTGCTTCCTGGTGCTTCCTGCAATGAGGCTGCAACCAGTGCAGATGCATAAGCAAACAACGTATCTAATATCAAAGCTTGTTTTTGTTTCTGCATTGATTATAATTATATAAACCACCAGTTGTCCGGAACTCAAACTGAACCCCTTTTTCAAGGTCCCGTTAAGCTTCTTTCAGCATGAGAGTGAAATACAAGGTAAACGAAACTGGTGCTTTTACACAACCTTGTTTTGGTCCATTTGTTGCATCAAACGGAACCAACGATGGACTGTTAGAAGAGACGGAAGGTTTCATTCCCTGATGAAACGAAATGATGCTCTTCAGCATGTTGTTTAATATACCCAGAAAAATCTTTCCAAAATGGCGTTCCTATTGACAGTATCAAAGCCTTTATGAGGCCAGCAAACGCCATACACTACCAGCCATAATTATTAGGCCACCCCAGTAATAAAAAAAATAATGCATTTCTTAATATTTTTAGTATTTGTTGCCAAATGGATAATTCCAAATGAAAATAGAATGGTTATTTTGCTATTATTATTTTGCAAAATCTTACAGCGCAGCCAGGAATCCTTTGCTTCGTTTTGTCCCAGATTGGTAGTTTGGCAGATAGAAAGATTGGAGTAGATAGATCTATATATCGCCCGGTTCACACTCCACCCACGTCTATTGAACATGTTAAGAGGCTCATCTCTTGTTCCCTGCTTAGGATGTGGTTTCCGGCTTTTCTCTTTTCCAATCTTCTCACGTTGGTTTCTTTTTTTTCTTCAATTGGAGTAGATAGATTTATCTATCGCCCGGTTCACACTCCACCCACGTCTACTGAACAGGTTAAGAGGCTCATCCCTTGTTCCCTGTTTAAGATGTGGTTTCCGGCTTTTCTCTTTTCCAATCTTCTCACGTTGGTTTCTTTTTTTCTCAATTGGAGTAGATAGATCTATCTATCGCCCGGTTCACACTCCACCCACGTCTATTGAACAGGTTAAGAGGCTCATCCCTTGTTCCCTGTTTAGGGTGTATTTACGGCTTTTCTCTTTTCCAATCTTTTCACTATTACGTAGCCCCCTGCACATCAGTGGCGTTACCGCCTTGCTCGGGGTGATACGATTAAAAAAAAAAGATAGAACGATTGGCAGATAGAAAGAGGGGAGGAAAGGAGAAACAAGAAGGGCAAAACATAGAAATAGATGACATGATGTAATAATCGATTGTGGGTATGACATCTGTCTATTTGCCAATGTGCCGAATATGTCAATTTTCCTCTGTCAATCAGGGGGTACGACTTTTTTGTCTATATAAGTGAAATGTGTCCATTCTGTTATTTTAGTACTACATTGAGTACAACCTAATGTTTGTGAATTCTGTTCATTATGCTATCATGTGTGAATTGTCATGACTTGTTAAGAATTATGGAAGACTTCTTTTACTACTAGATTGAGTACAACCTAATATTAGTGAACACTTCCCATTATGCAATCAATTGTGAATTGTCATGAATTGTTAAGAATTATGGTAGACTTGTTTTACTACTAGATTAAGGGATGTGCGTTGTGGTACAGTGGATATCGGCTCGGAACGAGAAGCCGATGAGCCGAGTTCGAATTCCAGTTGAATTGATTGTATTCAATTACGTGGAAATACCCTTGGGAAAGGTATTAATCTGTCTATTCCTTCCAGTTATAGGTTAAATAGCAGGACGGATTGGGTTCTGTGGCCTTGGTCGGCAACCAGTCTACCGCAGAAAGCAATGGCAACCTACTGCGGGATAATCTTCTGGTCAGTCAGTCATGTCTCTTTCCAGACATGATCATCCAAGCGTGTATCACGTATGGCACTTAACTGACTGAATATAAGAGTTGAAAACAATTAAAATTTCTACTGGCCATAAAGTGGGAGATCGGTTTTCTATTGTTATGAAGTAATACACTGATCCCCAACTAAGTACACTTAATATAATAATGTAATATAATCTATCTCTTCTCCATCTAGCTATGAATCAATAACAGGATACATTGGGTTCTATAGCGTTGGACAGCAACCAGTCTACCGCAGAAAGCAATGGCAAACTATTGCGGGATAATCTTCTGCCCAGTCAGTCATGTCTCTTTCGAGACATGATCGCCCAAGCGTGTATCATGTATGGCACTTAACTGACTGACTGACTTTTAGTGAACGCTATCCATTCTGCAATTTTTAAATTATCTTGACTTGTTAAGTTTGTCTGAGTATAACCTAATGTTAGTGAATGGTGATCATTTTGCCATTATTTCTGAATTTGTCATGAATTGTTAAGAAATATGGCAGACTTATTTTACTACTAGACTGAGTACAACTGAATGTTAGTGAATGCTGTCCATTATGCTATCATTTGTGAATTGTTTTGATTTGTTAAGAATTATGGCAGTCTCTTGGTCAAATTGAAAGGAAAACCGTTCAACATAGCAATTGTAGTCATCTATGCACCAACAACACAAAGCACCGAGGAAGAAATAGAATCTTTTTACTCCACTCTAGTCAATGCCAATGCTCAATGTAAAAGCCAAGAAATCAGGATCATCTTGGGAGATTTGAATGCCAAAGTAGGAAAGGAGAGGGAAGGTATGACAACGGGCAACTTTGGTTTAGGAATCCGCAACGAACGAGGAGAAAAATGGGTCCAATGGTGCATAGCAAATGACCAGGTAATAACTAACACCTGGTTTCAAGAACACCCACGACGTCTATGGACATGGAGATGCCCAGGAGGTGATACAAAAAAAAAAAGATTACATAACCATAAAAAGCAGATTCAGAAATGCAGTGGTTCAAAGCAAAGGCTATCCACTCGCTGCCTGTGGAAGCGACCACGTCACAGTCATCTGCAAACTGAAGGTGAAATGTCGGAGGTTGAAGAAGCCTAGTGCAGCCCCAAAGTTAAAATACAACACACTCGTGACTGACCTCAACCTACATAAAAATACACTAACAGCGTGAAAATCAAATACGAAGAACAAATTGGGAAAAGACACTCGAAATGGGACTCGCTAAACGAAGCAATACTGACATCAGCAAACAACATTGCCCCCCCCCCCCCCACAAAAAAAAAACTAGGCGCAGAAAAAAAAAACAAAAACGAGTGGATGACTGAAGAGATTCTGGAAATGATGCAAAGGAGGCAGAAAATGATATCAAGACATGGAATGGAGTACAGGAAACTACACAAGGAAATAAGAAGAAAATGTCGACAGGCTAAAGAGAAATGGCTCAATGACAAATGTGCTGAAGTAGAGAGATTGAGCAGGAATAATAAAACAGACATGCATAAAGAAATAAAAGAACTGGCAGGACAAAAATCCGCTCTTCAACAGGATGTATAAAATCTAAGGATGGAAAAATCATATTGGATAAAGAGGAAATACTGCAACGATGGGAAGAATATATAAAATAATTTTTCCACGACAAGAGAGAGAGCAACCAATAATACGCAAAGATCAGGACGGACCGGAAGTCTGAAGTGGAATTTGCAATAGCCAAACTGAATAGAAAAAAAGCAGCTGGACCAGATGGCATAGTCATAGAGCTGCTTATAGCCTTGGAAGAATTGGATATAGAGAAAATTACTGAAATAATAAATGAAATTTATAATAGTGGGGTAATACCAGACGACCTCAGCAAGTCTATCTTTATAGCACAACCTAAGAAGCCAGGAGCAAACGAGTGCGAATTCCACAGAACCATCAGTTTAAGGAGCCATATAAGAAAACATATAACGAATCCTGATGAATAGAGCGAGAAGCAGAATCAGGCCACAGATAGGACAAGATCAGTGTGGTTTCGTCAAAGACATTGGAACAAGGAATGCCATATCTATGATTAGGGTGCTCTCTGAAAGGGCAATACAAATAAAAAAGGACTTGATTATGTGAAGACATTTGATAAAATATGACACAAAGAATTGATGGAGATGCTCGGCAGTCTTGACATATTTGAGAAGGACCTAAGAGTAATCAAGAATCTTTACTGGCAGCAAACTGCTTGCATACAGACAGGTAATGAACTGAATAGATATACAAAGATAGAAAGGGGCGTAAGACAAGGATGTCTCTTTTCACCGGATCTGTTCAACTTGTACAGCGAGAATAAATTGAGGACCCTATTAGTTATGCTTAGATTTGTCATCGGAGGCCACAATTTAAACAACCTAAGGTACACAGATGATACAGTGCTGATAGCAGACACAGAATGGAAACTACAAGACCTCCTACAGAAAGTAGCTAAAGAGAGTGATAAGAAAGGACTAGAAATAAACTGCAAGAAAACTGAATGCATGGTCATCAGAAAAAAGGGCAGCCCAAAATGCCAAATATAGGTCAGGGATACCAGAATCAAGCAGGTAAAAAATTTAAATACCTGGGAAGTGTTCTAACAGAAGACGGAAATTGCGACACAGAGATCCGAAGGCGAATTGGCATGGCGAAGGAAGCATTCCAGAAGTTGACTAGAGTATTAAGAAACAGGACAATTTCACTCGAAACAAAGAAGAGAATACTGTATTGATATGTGCTGTCAGTTCTTCAATATGGCACTGACTGCTGGACAATATCATCAAAGATGAAGGAAAAACTTCAAGCAACTGAAATGTGGTTCTACAGAAGGATGCTGCGAATATCATGGATCGAGCAATGATGAGCAATGATGAGGTCCTAGAAATGATGGAAACAAAAAGGAAACTAATACTGAGCATCAGGAAGAGACAGCTGAAGTTCCTGGGACATGCAATGAGGAAAGAGGGCTTGGAAAAGCTGATACTAACAGGCCAGATAGAGGGAAGGAGAGACAGAGGAAAACAACTGATAACATATTTGAAGGACCTAATCAGATAAATGATGAAACGAGTGTTGCATGGTGTAAGATGAGGTTTGCTAAGAGCCACCAGGGATGGGGAGACGTGGAAAGCCATGATCGCCTACGTCCTGAAAGGACCGGGCTCATAGAAGAAGACGACGACTGCAACCTAATGTTAGTGAATGCTGTCCATTCCGCTATAATCTGTAAATTGGCATGAATTGTTAAGAATTATGGCAAAATTGTTTTATTTCTATGCTCTGTACAACCTTATTTTAGTGAACGCTGCACATTATGCTGTCATTTGTGAATTGTCATGTCTTGTTAAAAATTATGGCGGCTATGTCTTGCTATTAGTGTGAGTACAAACTAATGCTAGAGAACTCTGTCTCTTATGCTATCATTTGTGAATTGTCATGAACGTTAAGAACCATGAAAGACTTGTTTTACTACTGGATTGAGTTCAACAGAATGTTTGTGAACGCTGCCCCATTTTAATATTATTTGTGAATTATCCTGACTTGGTAAGATTTATTGCAGACTTGTTTTACTAATCGACTGAGTACAATCTCAGTTTGATGAACGCTGTCCATTCTTCTATCATTTGCGAATTTACATGACTTTTTAAGAAATATGGTTGACTTGTTTTACTTTTAGACTAACTACAATTTAATGTTAGTGAACGCCGCCCATTTTGCTATCATTTGTGAATTGTCATGACGTGTAAAAAATACGACAGACTTGTTTTAATCCTAGATTTAACTACAACCTAATATTAGCAAACACTGCCCATTCTGCTATCATTTGTGAATTGTCATGACTTGTTAAGAAATATGGCAGACTTGTTTTACTCCTAGACTAACGACACTAATGTTAGTGAACACTGTCCACTCTGCTACCATTTTTGTATTGTCATGAATTGTTAAGAAATATGGCATTTTTGTTTTTCTCCTAGACTAACTACAAACTAATGTTAGTGAACGTTGTCCATTCTGCTATTATTTGCGAATTTTCATGATTTTTTCAGAATTATGGCGGGCTTCTTTACTCCTAGACTTTGTACAACCTAATGTTTGTGAACGCTGTCCATTCTGGTGTATTTGTGAATTGTCATGAATTGTTAAAAATTATGGCAGACTTTTTTCTACTAGACTGTGTATAATCTAATGTTTTTGAATGCTGTTCCTTCTGCTATCATTTGTGAATTATCATGATCGTTAAGATATAAGGCAGATTTGTTTTACTACTAGACTAAGTACAAACTAATATTAGTGAATGCTGTCAATTCTATTAACATTATCATGATCGTTAAGATATAAGGCAGATTTGTTTTACTACTAGACTAAGTACAAACTAATATTAGTGAATGCTGTCAATTCTATTAACATTATCATGATCGTTAAGATATAAGGCAGATTTGTTTTACTACTAGACTAAGTACAAACTAATATTAGTGAATGCTGTCAATTCTATTAACATTATCATGATCGTTAAGATATAAGGCAGATTTGTTTTACTACTAGACTAAGTACAAACTAATATTAGTGAATGCTGTCAAATCTATTAACATTTCTGAATTTTCAAGACTCCTTAAGAAATATGGCAGTCTTGTTTTACTACTAGACTGAGTATATCCTAAGGTTAGTGAACACTTTCAATTCTGCTATCATTTGTGAATTGACATGACTTCTTCAGAGATATGGTGTACTTGTTTTACTCTTAAACTAACTACAAACTAATGTTACTGAATGCTGTCCACTCTGCTATCATTTTTGAATTGTTATCTTTTGTTAAGAAATATGGCAGATTTATTACTACACTATGTAAAACCTAATATTAGTGGACGCCGTCTATTCTGCTATCATTTTTTAATGTCATGTCCCGTTAAGAAATATTGTGGACTTTTTTACTCCTAGACTATCTACAACCTAATGTTAGAGAATGCTGTCAACTTTGCTATCATTTGTGTATAATCGTTACTTGTTAAGAAATATAGCAGATTTGTTTTAGTACGAGATTATCTACAATATAATTATAGCGAACGCTGTCTATTTTCCTATCATTTGTGAATTGTCATGACCTGTCAAGGAATATGGCAGACTTCGTTACTACTAGACTAAATGTAACCTAATGTTAGCGAACGCTGTCCACTCAGCTATCATTTGGGATTTTTCATGACTTGGTAAGGAATATGGCAAAATCGTTTTACTACTTGAGTAAGTACGACATGTTTTTAGTAAAGACCGTCCACTCTGCTATCATTTGTAAAATGTCAAGGCCTGTTAAGAAATATGTTAAATATTTTTACTACCAGACAAAGTACAACCTAATGTTAGTGAACGCTGTCCACTCTGCTATCATTTGTGAATTGTCAAGACTTGTTGGAGTAGATAGACTAAACTATCGCCCGGGTCACACTCCACCCACGTCTATTGAACAGGTGAAGAGGCTCATCCCTTGTTTCCTGTTTAGGATGCGGTTTCCGGTTTTCTCTTTTCCAACTTTTCACCCTTTTCTCTTTTTATTTTTTTTTTCAATTGGAGTAGATAGACTAAACTATCGCCCGGTTCACACTCCACCCACGTCTATTGAACAGGTGAAGAGGCTCATCCCTTGTTCCCTGTTTAGGATGTGGTTTCCGGCTTTCTCTTTTCCAATCTTTTCACTCTTTTCTTATTTTTCAATTGGAGTAGATAGACTAAACTATCGCCCGGTTCACACTCCACCCACGTCTATTGAACAGGTGAAGAGGCTCATCCCTTGTTTCCTGTTTAGGATGAGGTTTCCGGCTTTCTCTTTTCCATTCTTTTTACCCTTACCCCTGCGCATCAGTGGTGTTATTGCCTTTCTTGGAGTGATATGATTAAAAAAAAATGGCAAGCTATTTTTTACTATTAGACTAGATACAACATAACGTTCGTGAACACTGTCCACTCTGCTAACATTTGTGAATTGTCATGATTTGTTAAGAAATTTGGCAGACTAATTTTACTCTTAGACTAAGTACAACCTAATATAAATCAACGCTGTCCATTCTGCTATCATTAGTCAATTGACAGGACTTGTTTAGAAATATGGCAAATTAGTTTTACTCTGTGACTAACTACAACATTATATTAGTGAACGCTATCCAATCTGCTATCCTTTGTGAATTGTCATGATTTGATAAGAAATATGGCGGACATTTCTTCTATAAATACTTTCACGGCTTCTGCTCCGATGAACTTAGATCACTGGTGCCCCCTAAATACGAATTTGCACGAGATACTAGATTAGCAACTAGATCCCACCCTTTTACAGTGAAACCGATAAAATGCAGCCGTAACTTCTACTCCAACAGTTTCTTTCCTCGCACTTCCCGACTGTGGAATTCTCTTCCAAACGATTGCTTCCCCGACGGCTACAATCTCCAGGAGTTTAAATGTAAGGTCAATAGACACCTCCTAACACACTAACCTGCTCCCATTCTATCAAGCACTCTTCCCATCTGCCCGACACTCATCCTCGCTATCCTTACTCATCTATCACCTTTCTCCTGACATTCCCTATGTCTATCCACTCCTTCTCTTTACCTTCCCCTATGTAGCCCCATGCGCAATAGTGGCAGTGGAATGCCTTGCTTGGGGTGAGATGATTAAAAAAAAAAAAATTACTACTAGACTATATACAACCTAATGTTAGTGAACACTGTCAATTCTGCTATGATTTGTGAATTGACATGTTTTATTGTTAGACTGACTGCAAACAAATGTTATTGAATGCTCTCCACTCTGCTATCATTTCTAAATTGTCATGGTTTGTTAAGAAATATGGAAGAATTGTTTTACTACTAGTACAACCTAATGTTATTCAATTCTGTCCATTCTTCTTTGACGTTTGTGAAATGTCATGACTCGTTAAGAAATATTGTAAACTTGTTTTACTCTTAGACTAACTACAACCTAATGTAAGAGAACGCTGTCAACTCTGCTATCACTTGTGAATAGTCATTATTTGTTAAGAAATATAGCAGACTTGTTTTACTACTAGATTAAGCAGAACATAATGATAGCGAACGCTGTCCATTGTGCTATCATTTGTGATTTGCCATGAGTTCTTAAGAAATATGACAGGCTTCTTTTACTCCTAGACTAACTAATGATAGTGAACACTATCCACACTGTTATCATTTGTGAATTGTCATGAATGGTCAAGAAATTTGGTGCTTCTTGTTTTAATCATAGACAAACTACAATATATTGTTTGTGAACGTTGTCTATCCTGCTGTCATTTGTGAATTCTCGTTAAGAAATATGGCAGACTTGTTTTGCTCCTAGAATAAATACTACCTAATAGTAGTGAACGCTGTCCATTCTACTATCATTCCTGAATTGTCAAGACTTGTTAAGAAATATGGCAGACCTGCTTTGCTCCTAGACTAAATACTACCTAATAGTAGTGAACGCTGTCTATTCTACTATCATTCCTGAATTGTCATGACTTGTTAAGAAATATAGCAGACTCGTTTTACTAGAAGATTAAGTAGAACATAATGATAGCGGACGCTGTCTATTCTCCTATCATTTGTGAATTGTCATGACTTGTCAAGAAATATGGCAGACTTCGTTTACTACTAGAATTTGTACAACGTAATGTGAACACTGCCCCCTCGGCTATCATTTTTGAATTGTTATGACTTGTTAAGAAATATGGCAGACTTGTTCTACTTCTAGACTAAATACATAAGAGGCGTGGTGATCACAAAGCAATAACTGAACAAAATGAAATGAATCTTAAAATCAAAAGAACTAATGCAGATAAGAGACTAAATATAAGTTTAGATTTTTATTGTGGAGGTGTGATGAAAATTTGCCGTAAATCTTTAGTGACTGGTTTTTACTGAAAATAAGACACAGAACAAGAAGATATGTTTAAAAGTAAGAAGAAACAAAATATTCAAAATAAGTAAGTAGGAAGGTCTTATTACGCTGCTTATTGCCTGACTAGTAGCTGTCGTTCAATGCCGTTACCTAGCTACTCCTTAACTGCTCTCGTTACGTGCTCCTCTTTAACTCCTATTTTTTATTGTCTTCCGACTGAAGAAGAAAAATGTGGCACAATGCCTTTTTAATGTGTGTAATCCTGGCCATATAGCACGGACAAAAATCTCTGTCTATTTTGCTCATACGAGATTCTACCCTCCGGTGGGGCCTCGAAGGCAGAGATTTCGACAATGCATAACTCTCATTAACTGCTCTTCGGATGGATATATATATATATATATATATATATATATATATATATATATATGCACACACCCATAAGAAAGATTAAGGAAGACACGTTATTTCATGGTAAATCGGGAGTGTAGGCCTATTTCAGGCGAACCGTCATCAGCTTCCGTCTTTATTGCATAAAGGTTTTATGACAGTTTGCCATGAAATAACGTGTCTGCCTTAATTTTTCTTATATTTGCTCTATATGTATTTATATACATATATATTTACAGTTCTCTTAGAGAGTTATCCTACGATTGTATGTACAGGATACTCCTTTGGATTCTATATCTACACAGCATGCTGTTTATATATATATATATATATATATATATATATATATAAACAGCATGCTGTGTAGATATAATCAGGCAGTCCTTTCTACGATAGTACAGGATACCTTTGGATTCTATATCTACACAGCATGCTGTTTATATATATATATATATATATATATATATATATATATATATATATATATATATATATATATATAAACAGCATGCTGTGTAGATATAGAATCCAAAGGAGTATCCTGTACATACAATCGTAGAAAGGACTGCCCGATTAGAGGTAATTGCAATCAGGCAAGCGTAGTTTATAAAGTTAAATTTTATGTTAACGAGAATGACAAAAGCCCCAAGACATACATAGGATCCACACATGATAGTTTTAAAATTAGGTTTTACAACCATAAAACTTCTTTTAAAAACGAGAAATATAAGCATAGCACAGCATTATCTACCTATGTATGGGAAATAAAAGCCAAAATTAAAAAGGACCCCATTCTGAAATGGCAAATAATAAAAAAGTGCCCTAACGATAATAAAAACAATAAATTTTGTAGGGTATGTGACGAGGAGAAGCTAGCAATAGCTAAATTTGAACCTGCCAACAAGCTTATTAACGCTAGAACAGAAATATTAAATAAGTGTAGAATGCACAAAATAAAGTTTCTTGCTTAGTGTATTGGACCTTAATATGAACCCCCCTCCCCAATTTTTTTTTTTTTTTCCTCAAACAACCCCTTCCCCAAATGGGTTAGTCTTTAATAGGTGTCTATTTATTTGATTAGTCCTTGGTCTGCCTTTGCCCTGACGAGCCGTTGTGCGAAACCGCGGTAGGTCTTGGCGATCTTGCGATTTTTTTCGTATATATATATATATATATATATATATATATATATACACAAATGAATAAGGAATGAAGAAAATGATCGCAACGTTCAAAGCTTTAAGTTTAAAACAGTGTTAAATATAAAAATAGAGCAATGAACATTTATTATTCTTTATACAGGGTGGGCCATAAGTCGCGCACCAAAGTATTATGTGAAGTGATGGAATTGTGCAACAACGCAAATGGCGAGTATTTTGAGCATTTCTGATTGTGCCAGCGTGTATAACGTGTTTCTCAGTTCATTAGTTAAGCTTGGTTTTAATAAAATAACGTTTATTATTATCAGAATTGTTTTAAATGCTTCGGTGCACGACGTAAGGCCCACCCTGTACTTTAGAACATGTACTGTTGTGGAGTTGTGGCGAATCTTCACCGCGAAGGTGTAGTGACCGGTTTGTACTGAAAGTAGGACCCAAAACAAGATTATTGGTTCAAAACACTGTTTTAGTATCACCAGAAACAAGATGTTCAAAGAAAGTGTCAATAATAAGTAATATAGAAATAAGTAAGTCCGAAGGTATTATTACGCTGCCTGACTAGTAGCTGTCGTTAACTGCTGTTTTAAACTGCTGTATTAGACTGCTCGTTGACTGCAGTATTCAGTTGCCATCTCACTTAAGGCAATAAGTGGAAAAATGCCCTTTTAAATATGGGTCCTCCTGGCCATATAGCCCACCCAAAATTATCTGTCTAATGTCCCTCAGACGAGACTCTACCGTTCGGCGGAGCCACGTCTGCGTTAATACACTCCGCCCAAAGGCAGAGAGCTGACAGTGCGTAAGGCTGTCAACTGCGCGAGTTGACTTCTATCAAAAAGTCACGCAGATAATTTAGATAAAGCAAGAGGAAGGGTTCATTCATCATAGAAGGGCACAATAGCATGTACAACCTGCAAATTACTACAAAATTGTACTTTTTTCAACATTGAAAAAACAATTTCTTATCAGGTAGTTAATAATGATGGTTACCATTATTATTAACTGCCTGATGAGACATTGATCTTTCAATCTCAAAACAAAATGTCCAATTTTGTAGTAGTTTGCTCTTTGTACATGCTCTAAAATATAATTAATAATTTATATATATATATATATATATATATATATATATATATATATAAAATAAAACTAATTCCGATGTTCAAATTCGTTGTATGGCCATTTCTATGAGAAATTTCGCGTATCATCAGCAACAAAGTTTTATTACAAAACGCCAAATTACAAAATGAACAAAGATATTTTACCTGCGGAAGTTCCAAAAAAATATTGATCACGAAAAATTAAAGGGGTGGGATTACTAAAAAGCAGGCAGAAATCTATTTTTAGATTTTTTGAAAATCCTTACTCCTTAACTGAGTCGAGAGTTGAATGTTGAAATTTAGCCTTGTCTGGTACAAAGAAATGGTAGGGGAATAATAAAAAGAAAAGGGAGGAAGCAAAAGGGATAAAGTAAAAAGCGAGGGAAGAGGTGGTTGACAGGAAATTAAGCTAAAAAGAAAAGAAAAGAAAAATTAATCTCCATAAAACTTAACAATCGTGATGTAAAATAAATCATAGCGGTTTTTGGAAGTTTATTGGAAAAAAGTATTGGGAAACCTTGACATACAATTTAAATTTAAATATAACCAGATCTAAATTAAAAAAAATATTAACAGAAAATTAATAAAAATTAATAAAATATAAAAATAAAACATACAATATAATATCAAAAATAAAATTAAAAAAATTTAACTTAAGGAATATATCAATTCAACAAATACACACACATATATTCACGCACACACACACACACACACACACACACACACACACACACACACATATATATATATATATATAAACACACTACACACAAAACAACACGTGCACAAAAGCCTACACACATACACTTTATATATATATATATATATATATATATATATATATATATATAATAACTAAATAGACTCTGTAAGTATGCAGGCCGTAAATTTATACTAAAATAAACCTCCGAAAAAACCATTAACAAACAGAACCTAAATCCGTTACAATCCGGTGCACTAAGGCGTCGGATAAATGGGGAGAAAAAAAAGAAACCCGCGGAACAAGAACAAAACATTCAATACTCCGCAGTAAAGAAAAAAACCCAAACGGAACCAAACACAAGAAAAAGTGCTCAATACAAAGTACGAAAGAAAAGATACAATAGATTTTTGTGTATATATATATATATATATATATATATACTCTAGATTTTTGTGTATATATATATATATATATATATATATATATATATATATACTCTAGTTTTTGTGTATATATATATACACGCGCATACACATTCCTGAACATAACCTACTTAAAAAGCTAAAGGATATTCGCAACTATGAGTTATGTTGTTTCTTATTTTAAGAAACTAATTAAAAACGACTTGGTACGATAGGAACGAAAAGTTTTACTATATTTTATTAAATTTATTGTAAGAGTCCTGGTAAAATCTTTCACAAAACCAAAAAAATATCTAAAAAAATAGAAAGGTGCAAGAAAAAATGGGGGTAAAGTTGGTCTAAGTATTCTTACTCTTTAGATGGTAGATATTAATAAGGAAAAAAGGAAGAAGAAAGACTCTATGAGGCTGGAATCGGTCATTGGTAGTGGGCTTCAAATTTGCTAGTTAAAAATTTAATTAATTAATTAATAAATTAAAATTAATTTCTTTTCCTAGAGTAAATTTAAAATTTTAAAGTTTAAGCGATCACAAATTTCGCCTTATAGCGGCATTTGCTAATGAATTCTTTTCTTAAATTCAAGAGTAGATGCTGGTTAGGGTATTTTAATATTTGTTATTTTTTCCTGTAAACACAGATTGCATCTATCGTGAATATTCCTAGGGATAGGAACTGAGCCTATCAATTTCCAACTAACTATAGAGTTTAGTCCTTTTTCCTTCATTTTCCAAAATATAGGGTTTAGCCCGTCTTCCTTCATTTTCCACAATATTCGTGAAAAGGCTGTTTGGTATTTCTGATTTGGGTTGGAAAATACACACACACACACACAAACATACATATATATATATATATATTGATAGATAGAGATGCGTGTGTATATATGTATATAGTCATCCGCAGACAGATCTGTTTCGTTGTATCACAGCTCATCTGTACAGTTAAACTCCGATTGCTTTTTAACTTATATATATATATATATATATATATGGTTAAATAAAATAAAGACAAGAAGAAAACTGTATTTTAAATCGCCTACGTTTCGTCCTGTGATGGACTTTTTCGTGGCAAAATTACGAAATGAGCTTTATTCTAAATGACGTATCTATAAACAAAGTGTTGATAACCACAAAGACGCTTACAAATCATTTCAAAAGATCAACAGAATATTTTAGTTTTTAGAATTTCTTCATGTGTAAAGTCACGAGATATTAAAATGAAGGGAATTTGACCGTTTTCTTTGAAAACTTTATTTTGTGTGTAAGTCTGTTTTAGAATTTCTTCACGTGTAGCGCAAAGTCAAGAGATGTTAAAATAAAGGGAATTCAACCGTTTTCTTTATATATATATATATATATATATCCTATTTTTAGGCTTCTTTTTTCTTTCTTACTGTTTTACATATCGCATGTTATCTTTTTCCTCCTCCTTCTTAATCTCCTTCATTTACTGTCTGCTTTTTTTCGTTCTAGGCTTATTTTCTTTCTCTGAAACTTATGCTTTCTTTCTTGTTTTCTTTCTTCCCAGTTCCTTTCTTCATTTTCTCATTCCGTCTGTTTTCTTTCTTTCTTTTTAACTCCTACCTTTCCGTTCTTGTCTCCTTACCTCACAATCTCTACCCACCTCTTCTTTTGCTTTTTGTTCATTGCTACTGATATTTCTGCTTTTCCATTTAACATCACTTTTTCCTCTGCATTCATTCTATTTCTCTTCAACGACTTTTCTTCTTCTTCGTTCCCGTCAAAACTGTCTTTACCATAATCATCGATAACAACAGCTATTCGTTCTCCTTTCTCTTGAACGCATCGTCTTGCAGACATTCCGAAGGGAGAACATGACGAATCGGTCTTGTCGAACAGAGGATAGCGGTCGTCTCTTGGGGAGCCATATTATTGAAACCAAGTGTCTAATTGTTGGAAACTCTTTTATTACCAGGCTCCAGTTACCCTGACTTATTTATTTAATTTCATTAATCTATTTTTATATTTGCTGCACCCAGAAACAGGTTTCCAGTTCGTTCGTTTTCTTCCTAATTTGTGGGCTCTTAATTTATCGAAGTTTTATTTGGCTATTTTTTTAAAACATGCAGCTTCTATCAGATTCGAGACATAGCTGTTGCTTTAATGACGATGGCTAAAAAAAAAACAACAACAACAACAAAAAAAGAAATGTTATTTTAGTGGGAAACTTGATATGAAATTGAAACAATGAATCAAGACACTTCATTTACGTGTACTAAGTTTAACAATTTGATTGGTTGGTTGGTTGATGGATTTATTTCACCAGTATATCAACCTTCATTAGGTCATTTAATGCTGAAAATCATTTTGATTTGTTTTATTTAGTTTATTTGTTTTATTGTTTTTGTTTGTTTATATTTTTTGGTGGGGGTTGTAGTTTTGTTGGTAACGGTTTTTTTTTTTCAAAAACGTTTTGTTGGTTACGGTTTTTCATTCAAAAAAGTTTTGTTGGTAAAATTTTTCATTCAAAAAAGATTTGTTGAATACTTTTTTTGCATTTTGACCCGAGTTTGTGGGTCAACTATTTACCCATAGCCGGGACCCTAACAGCTGCTACCACTTCGGGTCAGGGTGGACCTGGGAACAATAGCAATTAAGAGGTGGTTCCATGATCCTCACAACCTCCCAATCAAAGGCCTTGCTGCCGGATGAAGTTTACCGTCAGGCCCAGGACATAACAATTTGAAATATTTGATTACTATAAATAGAGTTATGAAACAACATAAGTGCGAGTCTACATACGGATACTGAGGATACAAAGGAATAAACATGCAAGTATCGAGAAAGTTCTGGAGACAATGTAAATAAAAATGGACACGTATATTAATACAAGAAAAATACATTTGAAATTTCTATGGTACATAATGAGGAAAGAGAGTTTAGAAAATTAATTCACACATGGCTGATCAAAGGCAGAATGGAGAGAAAAAAAGAATGCATAATCTAACTGGCGAGTGTGAATGAATGGAATGGGAGAAATAGCAAAAATGGCAAATTTTATTAAAAACAAAATTTATTTACAGTAATTAGATTGTTTGAAAAAGCGGCCGAAATGTGGTTCTACAGAAGGATGCTACGGATATCGTGGACTGAGCATACAAGCAACGACGAAGTGTTAGAAAGAATGGCAACAAAAAGGAAATTGATGCTGAGCATCAGGAAGAGACAACTGAAGTTCCTGGGACATGCAATGAGGAAGGAGAGCCTGGAGAATCTGATACTGACTGGACAGATAGAAGGAAGGAGAGACAGAGGAAGGCAGCGGATAACATATTTGCAGGGTCTGATCAGGTGGATGACGGAACGGGGGGTGCCAGGAGCAACAGGAGCAAACATACTAAGAGCCACAAGGGATAGGGAAACGTGGAGATCCATGATCGCCTACGCCCTGAAGGGACAGGGCACATAGAAGAAGAAGAAGAAATGTTTTTTCCTCATCTTTATGGCAATTTTAAAAACTTTTCGGCCCTTTTCGGGTGATTGGAATTTTAAACTAAAAGAAATTGAGGTCAAATTCCAATCACCTACAACGGCCGAAACGTCGTAAATATGGCAACAAAGATGAGGACATCAGTCCGAACAATGCAAATAGTGAAGATAATGGTTGGCGGCTGATGAAGACAGGGTATTGCACGTGATAACACACGTATGTTACAAATTACAAATTGATTACTATACACCTGCTGAGATGACAGATTTATTTTTTATCATTTCAAATTGGAAGGGACAGCTGCAGCGGGATTTGGGACACACCCTATTAAACCCTGGTCGTCACAGCTGACTTTCTTTTTTTTTTTAACTTTCTTTCCCTCTATCAACCGAATGGATATGCGATTCTTCAATATGTGTCACAGAAACTTCAGCTATCTTTTATGGTTTATGGTATCCTCAGCATCCGTCTGTAGAACCACACTTCTGTTGCTGAGAGTCTTTCCTTCATCTTTGATGAGACTGTCCAGCATTCGCTGCCATATAGAGGACAGATATCACATAACAGTCTAGTACACTTTTCCTTGTTTCCAACGAAATTTTTCTTTTTCTCACCGCTTTTCTCGTTTTTTGGAATGCGTCTTTGACCATGTCAATACACCTTTGGATTTCAGTGTCGCATATTTCGTCCACTGCTAAAGCTCTTCCAGGTACTGAAATTTTTATACCATCCTGATTTTAATATGTACGCTCTGTAGTTAGCATTTTAGGCTCCTCTTTTTGCTCATGACCATGCATTCAGTTTTTTTACTGGAATATAGACACTAGTTTCAGGAATTTAAGTGCAATGTCAATACTCATCTATTAACCACTTGACTCTAGTTCTTTCACCATCCCGTATAACCTTTCCTTGAAATAGGTAAATGTAACTGCCACTTCTACTATCATTTTTCCTCGCACTTCCCAACTGTAGAACTCCCTTCTCTTTCCTTGTTTCCCTGATAACTAATTTTTCAGTGAAATGAAGTTTAGCACTAATCAGTCGCTAAGCTTCATTTCACATCATTGGCGTCGCCGATAGGATCCGAACCTATGCGGGGAAACCCCAGTGTATTTCCATTGCATATGGTATCCTTTTCCATCTTAGTAACCACCTTTACAACTGTCATCACACCTGTATTCCCATCCTTCTCTTGCTCCTTTCTAACTGGTTAGTGTTCCTCTTCACTCACTTCTAGTTAATCTTTTTACTCTTATGTAGCCCCCTACACATCAGTGGCATCACTGCCTTGCTCGGGGTGATACGATTAAAAAAAAAGTTTATCAACAACGAACAAGCGGTAATATTCTCTTCTCCCATGTGCTGCATCACGACATGGAGGATCATGGCTATCCAATATCTTCCTCTCCTTTCTTTGGCCCTAGAAATGTTTCGCCATGCACTCCCGCTTTCCATCGATACAAGGTAGGTGGCTTACTGCCTTCCCTATTTTGCGTTCTATATGCCCGGTGAGAGTTGAGTTTTCGAAACTCTCCTTCCTCATCGTTTCGAAAAAATTCTAGCTGTCACTTTCTGATTCTAAGAGTTTCCCAACCTCTTTTTAAAGATTTTTTTTATATTGCTTTCTTGAATTTTCAGTATCATTTTTGTCGAAGCACCTTTCTTTTGCCCCCCCCCCCCCAATTTACTCTTCATCTGTTCAACATGAATTACTATATAAATGGTAGTGCACATAGCATTCCAGTACTCTTTTCTTTCTCTGAAACGAAATCCTTATGTTTCTCTGCATAAGTCTTTGAAATCATCTTTCGTCAATACAATTCGTATTTGGATTTCGAAGTTTCATTTTCCATCCTCTCTTGCAAAAAGAAAATAATCAAATAATTCCATATTAATCAAAGTATGAACAGCCGAAAATAGCCAGAGTATAATTCGTCGGAAGTTTGTGTTCATAATATGTTCTATAACAGGGGTCGGTAACCTTTTGGAGAGTGAGGCCATAAATGCTATGTAGAGTCATGGAGGAGGGCCAAAGAGCTATGGCTCCAGTGTCATGAAGGAGAACCATGTTATTAAGCATCTGAATAAATTTTCTATATCTTTGAAGAAAGCAGGATTCAATATAATTTAAATGTATTTAAACAATATCATTTATTTTACTACAGGAATAAAAAAAAAAGAAAAATTAATATAAATTTAACAAAAAAATCTTCATTTTACTGTAGGAATAAAACAAACTACTATCACAATCTACAAAAGAGCAAATTCCTTGCTACAATACAATTAGAAACGGTAAGTGATTTAATGAGATGCTTCTTTCTGCGTATTATGCGATAACTTCATTATATCAGGTGAAATATTTGTTGATGACCAGAGCAAAACATCAACGAGGTGCTCGTCACACAATCTTGTTCTCAAATGACTTTTAGTATATTCCATTTTGGAAAAAGGTTGTTCACAAGCATATGTACTTCCAAATAATGACATCAGTTTCGCATTAGCCATGATGTGCTTATATTTTCCGCTTGGCAATATATATTTCTTGTGGAAGTCAGCTGTTGATTCGAAATGAAATTTTGATTTTAAAAATTCGTCGTACTGTAACTTAATTAACACTAACTGATATTCTTCTGCCATTTGTTCCACATCTTTTTTATAAGGGTTACCAAATAACTCAAATACATATATTCAGACTATCAAATGTCACTTTGGTTTAGTTTACCCACATTTATATCGTGTCCAGAGTAAGGGCCGGACAAGATTCACTCGAGGGCCGGATGTGGCCCGGGGGACCGGCAGCAAGGCCTTCGATTGCGAGGTTGTGAGGTGCATGAGAAGAATCAAGTTATTGAATATGTGAATAAATTTTCTGTGTTAGAAGAAAGCAAGGATTCAATATAATTTAATATCTGACGGGAATTTTGTTATAAAAATATTACATCTTAAAAATAAATGTTTCATAATTCAGTACTGAAAGAAACAAAACGAATTCAATTAAAATTGGTTGAAAACACTATTTTGTATTCAGTTAAAAGTGCCCGCTCACGTAAGCAATTTTAAAGAAAAAAATGAAATTGAGGCTGTACGATAATTTTGGCGATCCGTATGAATAAAAAGTTAAAGTAAAACACATTCTTCAGGTTAAAAAAAATAATGTTTTAAATTTCGATGCAATATATTCAAACTATCAACTGTCACTTTGGTTTAGTTTACCCAGATTTATATCGTGTCCAGAGTAAGGTAGCGGGCCGGACAAGATTCACTCAAGGGCCAGATGTGGTATATAGGGAATTTACTTGATGTCGAGTGTGAGTCTGAAGCTAAATATTCTCTTTCTGCCTGGGGTCTCATCGAGAAAACACCCGTTCATCGTGACTGATACTAGTTCAGAGTCTGAATGGCGGTAATGGAATGCAACCAATTTTGTTTTATAGGCATTGAATGTAACCATGGTCACCAGACAGTTCTTCCCCACAAACTTGAAAGTTAGTCTTAGATCGAAAGAGAGAACAGCTACCAATCTGACGAGAATTTTGTTAAAAATATTACATCTTAAAAATAAACGTTTCATAAATCAGTATATAAATATAAATTATAAATTCCAATAACACTATTATATATTCATTTGAAAGTGCCCATTCTCGAAAGTAATTTTACAGAAAAAGTGAAAATGAGGCCGTACGCTAATTTTGGCTATAAAATATTGGAGTAGATAGATCTCTCTATCGCCCGGTTCACACTCCACCCATGTCTATTGAACAGGTTAAGAGGCTCATCCCTTGTTCCCTGTTTAGGATGCGGTTTCCGGCTTTATCTTTTCCAATCTTTTCACTATTACGTAGCCCCATGCACATCAGTGGCATTACCGTCTTGCTCGGGGTGAGACGATTAAAAAAAAAAACAAATAGAAAATAAAAGTAAAACATTCTCCAGGTAAAAAGAAATATTTTTAATTTTGACGCAATGTATTCAGACTCTCAACTGTCACTTTGGTTTGGTTTACCTATATTTATATCGTGTCCAGAGTAAGGTAGCGGGCAGAACAAAATTTACTCGAGGGCCGGATGTGGCCCGCGGGCCGGGGGTTGCTGACCGCTGGTTTATAATAATGAAAATAAGAACAATAAGTTGTTCGAAATAATTTTAGTATATTGGCAACTATTAATCTTGGATGCAAAATAAAATAAATATAACCTGTACTTTCGCCAATCTTATTTCTGTTGATGTATTTATTGTTTAATTTTTTCACGACAACAAAGGTGGGGTTTTCATTCGTATGCAGTGGGATACTGTGAGTGAAATTCAAAAGAAAGACTTCGTGTAGGGAAGAGTGAAGAAAAGACAAAAGATGAACGGGATTCAAGATGTCCGAATATGACGACTGATATTGAATTTAAATATTTGAAGAATGTAGTTATCAGGGAAGCAAGTAAACAGGTGGGAAATGGGAGAAAAGAAACTGTTGGAATAGAAGTAGCGTTTGCATCTAGCTATTTCAACAGCAACCTAGTGGGACCTAGATACCAATCTAGTCGCAGGCTTTTATTAATGTAGTTGGGACACCAGGAGATAAAAGAGACCAGAGCAGTTGTCATGAAAATGTCTGTGGAAGAGACAAGAGAATATTGTGGGAGGGGCAGGATTTTCTAACCAAACTTTTTAATTAGATATTTATTCATGTTATCGAAGAAGGGAGCGAGCATTTTTAGTTGAATAATAATAATGTTATGTCACCGGTCAAGTCTTAAAGTTTAATTGCCAGTTTGAGCCCTTTAAATGATTTTTCTCGAAGAAAGGAGGAAATGGCACTAGTAAGCAGGGGATTACAGTGTGAAAGTGAGCAAAAAATGATTATAGGGAAGATTGAGGAAAAAACCGAAATTTGAACGGGATTCAAGAAGATAGAAGATAGCGATTAACGCTGCATTTTTGAAAATTGATGCGAAGTGAAGTTTATCACTAACCAGTCGCTTCATCTCAATATAAGATGTGACGAAGACAGATGGTGATTTTTTTTTTAATCATTTCACCCCGAGCAAGGCGGAAACGCCGCTGATGTGCAGGGGGTTACATAAATGTAAAAAGATTAATTAGAAAAGAGTGAGGAGTACAGACTAGTTAGAAATGAACAATAGAAAGCAGGTGCGATGACAGATACATAGGTGGAGAGAAAGGGAAGGTTATACAGGGGTGGGGAGAGAGCTAGAGTCCAGTGGTTAGTAAATGAGTATTGACTTTGCATTTAAATTTCTGGAGGTTGTAGCCGTCAGGAAAGCAAGAATACGGAAGCGAGTTCCACAGGCGGGAAGTGCGAGAGAAGAAGCTGCAGGAGTAGAATTGTCGTCTGCATTTGGCTAACCTGACTGTAAATGGGTGGGACCCAGTTGCCAGTCTGGTTGCACGAGTAAACACCTGTTGAGGAGGCATCAGTGACTTAAGCTCGTCCGAGCAGAAGCCTTGAAAGTATTTATAGAACAGACAAAGAGAGGCCACATTTCGACGATGGGGAAGTGGCTGCAGTCGAGTCGCCAAATCAGTACCTATCACATTACAGACTCACCTTTGGAGCTTGTCAAGAACACTGAGTAGAACGGCAGGGGCACCTGACCATAAATGGCAGCAGTATTCCATGCACGGACGGATGGTTGACTTTTATATATGCAGGTTGGATTCAGGTGGAAAAAACATCCTGGATCGACATAGTGACCCAACCTTCTTAGCAGTAGATTTTGCTATGGATTCAATATAGTGGTTCCATTTGAGGTCTGAGGGCAGGGTAAGTCCGAGGAGGCGTAGTGTATTACTCTCCGGGAGAATCGCTTGGTCCATGCTTATGGGAGGCAGGAGAGGTTGCCTGTGATGGTTGACAGACAACAGCTTGGTCTTAGATGAATTATTTGTGGAGATTACAAAATAGACGTAAATCATAAAATCTGTTCGGATTCGTATCCCATACCGAATGTTGAAGTTGCATTGCATGCACTGGCACGAATGAGCGTTTTTGCAAAAATAGATTTAAAAAAGGCATACCACCAAGTACCGATAGATGATGACTTCAAAGAAGTAACCACGATAAATACGCCAATATGGTTACTAAGATGGAAAAGGATACCATATGCAATGGAAATACACTGGGGTTTCCCCGCATAGGTTCGGATCCTATCGGCGACACCAATGATGTGAAATGAAGCTTAGCGACTGATTAGTGCTAAACTTCATTTCATTTAAAAATGACAGTTATCAGGGAAACAATGAAAGAGAAGGGAGTTCTACAGTTGGGAAGTGCGAGGAAAAATGATAGAGTAGAAGTGGCAGTTACATTTACCTATTTCAACAATAAAAGGGTGGGGCGCAGACATTAATCTAGCTGCCAGTTTAAATTTTTGTCGTCGTAAAAAGCAGGGGAAAATTTACATCAGGTTTATTTGTATTGATAAATCAGAGGAAAAAGGAATATTTTTTTTTATCTGTAATTTTAAAAGAGGCCGTAAAAGTGAAATAATCTTTAAAAACTTGTAAGTAACTGATGTGCATTGTGATGCATGGATGTGCATGGTGGTGCAGTGGATATCGACTCGGAATGACAACTCGGGTTGCTGGGTTCGAATTCTAGTTGAATTCCTTGCATTCACTTACGCACAAATATCTCTGGGAAAAATATTTATCCGTCTCTTCCCTCTAGTTATGGATTAAATAATAGGACAGATTGGGTTCTATTGCCTTGGCTGACAACCAGTCTACCGCAGAGAGCAATGGCAACATAATATGTATATTTTTATACTTTCAAAGTGTTTTGACCCCAGTTTGGGAGTTAACTATTTGCTCATAGCTGAGATCTTAACAGGTGCCACAACTCAGGGTGGAACTAGGAACAAAAGAAATTAAGAGGTGGTTTCATGCTCCTCACAACCTTCCAATCAGAGACTTTGCTGCCGGATGGCAAAATATTAAGAGCGACAAGAGACAGAGACAAATGGAGGTCCACGATCATCTACGTCCTGAAGAGATACGTCACATAATGTTTAATCTGTAGTAGTTGTAGATGCTCCAGACCATTGGGCATCGATCTCATCAAAGAAAGCAAAAAAAAAAATGATTATGGTTGTCTTCGAAATTTACTTTTGTGACCTAGACACTAATATATCCAAATTTAAACTATTTCGAGTTACATTCCGAATAGATTCAGCGTAAAGTTGATGCTAGAGAATTTTCTAGAACTTTCCAGAAGTTTCAAAAATTTTTTCAGAGGTTTCTGAAAGTTTCAAGAATTTCTAGCACGTTCTAGCAACATAGATGAGGCTATAAACACCCGAGAACGTAAGCTCAATTCTATAGTTTACTTCTAGCTGTCCAAGTGCAGACAAGTTGTTGATAGATGCATTCGTCACTAAGTAGCAGTATAGCCCGGCGTTGCTCGGGTGTAATGAAAGCTTTTTAAAACTAATCCATGGTTCTGGACATTGGCACGAAAGACTAAAAAGCAATAGTTGTTTCTAGTTAAAGCGAAACCGTAGACTGAAAGAAAAATGAATGGCTGTAAGTCAACTTTGTTTTCTTGGTCTCGATATCAAATTTTCTGCACTATTGTAAGAACTACAACCTTGAAACTTCTGAATATTGTTTCTTATGTCTTTGCCTATAAGTGTGGATGTGCGTTGTGGTCCAATTGATATCGACTCGGAACGAGAAACCGGGGAGCTGAGTTCGAATTCCAGTTGAATTCATTGCAGTCACTTACGAGCAAATACTCTTGGGAAAGGTATTAATCCGACTATTCCTTCCAGTTATGGGTTAAATAGCAGGACAGATTGGGTTCTATAGCCTTGGTCGGCAACCAGTCTACCGCAGAAAGCAATGGCAACCTACTGCGGGATAATCTTCTGCCGAGTCAGTCATGTCTCGAAAGAGACATGATCGCCCAAGCGTGTATCACGTATGGCACTTAACTAACTGACTGACTATGAGTGTATCAGATTTGATTAAAATCAGACCACTTCTATAACCCGATTTTTTCGATTATCGATTTTCGATACCTCGACACAAAATGTAGCTAAGAACACTCGCAGGCGCATATAGTACAACTGTGAAAATTTTCAAGAAAATCGGTTCAGGCATTTCGGAGTCTATAGGTAACTGACGGACACACACAGAGACAAAGATCCATTTATAAATCAGTTTAGATAGCATCGAGTGGTTGTAAGAATCCGGCAAACATATTTTGCTGTGGCTTTGTCAAAATTATCAAGGTAAGTATTCTGTGACAATATCTGGAAAAAAATTGAGAAGACTATCAAGCATACTTCAACATGCTTGTCAGCTATCAGGACAAATTCTGAGTATCTTATTTTATCGGAAAACCTTGAATAAGATTGTAGGATCGAAAGTTTTACTTTTTGATAGTGGAATTTTTAGGTGTAAATATTTTTGAATGTTTTTTTTTATTTAAATATTCTTAATCTTTTTTTTATAAGCCAGCGTTATTGAAAAATATGGAAATATGTTAAAACAAACGTGACGGCTAAGATAAGCTTTTCTTCTGTCTTTATATATATATATATATATATATATATATATATATATATATACTCCCGTCATAAATATTAAGCCACCCTAGTGTTTAAAAAAAATGATGTATTTCACACTATTTTTTAGTATTTAATGCTAAGAGTATAATTGTAAATGAAAATAGAATGTTTTTTTTGTTAGTACTGCACAATAACATGTGCATGAAATGAATTCATAAATATTTAATAATCACCTATATTGCAGTTTCATCAATGAAAGAATGAAGAAAATTTAGGGTGATTCGGACGAATTCATCTTTGCTTCCTTGTCTTGTAAAATTTTGCAAAGTGATAATAACAAAACTGTGGACAAATATGTAAACCGTGTCAAGAAGAAAAGTTAGAAATTATGATATTCCCAAATAAAGACGAACTGTTAAATGAAAGAACAGAAATTATACCACTTAGGTTCACACAACCATGGATGAAAACGTCATAATCCGTTTCAATTTAAACAATGCGCGTTCATAAATTCCCTGCCACGTGAGCGTTCAAATAAAACACCGTTACAAGAGCGTTCTTCAAAAGAAAAATGCTAAAAGTTAAAATCAGTTATTAAAAACCGCCTGAAGAAACCACTCGTGGTAGAAACCTGGGTAGTGAAATAACTCGTTTAAAAATGAAAAATATTCAAAAGTTCTACAATATAATTGTATCGAACACTTTTTAATACAAATGTGTACTGATCTAAACCTATTAGGATAAAAATAAGTATTAAACAATCTATCTATCTATCTATCTATCTATCTATATATATATATATATATATATATATATATAGTGTATCGAGGCAGCAGGTAATTTTCTAAACATATACTGTTAAATATAAGAGACAATGAATGTCTATTATGATTAATCATGAGCCGTTCTAAACATCGTATTTTGGCTTTAATTTCAGGTGAAAATAAAGACAAAAAATTCTCCAACACTTGGATAATTGGTTCTAAGCTTTCGGCTCACATGAGCCATCTTCAGGGTGGTTAAAGTGAAGTTAACATAAAAATATCAACCATCAGCGACGATTCGAACCTGCGACCCCTATTTACATAATCCTGCTGGATAGCACACATTTTCGCAATAAAAATTTATCGTGAAATAGTCAGGCCGGTAGATATAAATATAAAATACTGTTTAATTAAAAACAGAATATCTACTTAAATACGAGTATTGGTAAAAATAATGTTCAAAATAATTCATTACAAATTGTCGGTTGCTTATAACCAAGTTTCGTTAAAATTCGTTAATTTCCGTAACATGTTTACATTTGTTGACGTTTACGACACATTTCAGAGAAGATATGGTTTGTTTACGGTAGATCGAAAATTGTGTTAAATAAGCATGATAAAAACCTCGTCTGATCAAGAGGCTATCCATGGGCGAGTGGTTAAGACAGTACCATATATATATATATTTATATTAGTGGGAAAAATAAGTATTTCATCCTATGTAGATATCTTCTTCATTTGCAAATGACTTATTACGCGACCTAGGTTTCTACCATGTAGTGTTTTCAGCCGATTTGCAGTAACTGATTTTACAGTTTACCGTTTTTTTTTAAAGAACATAACGGTGAATCTTTTGAACGCTCACGTAACGGGGAATTCTTGAACGCACGATCTTTAAAATTACAAGAAATTATAACGTTTTCAGCCATGGTTGTATGAACCTAATAGGTATTTTTGGTATGGTTACACTCATTATGGTTACAGTCATTATTTCTGTTCTTTCGTTCAATAATTCATTTTTGTGTGGGAATAGCATAATCGCTAACTTTTCTTCCTCGCACAGTCTACATATTTTGCCACCGTTGTAAGGCTTAGCTGTTTTCACTATACTCCACGTTATGTTTGGGAATTTTCCATATTTTAACTTCAGTTTTCATACGTGGCTAGCCAATTTTGTACTATTTCTTAAGTTTTCTTTTAAATGTAGACTTGTGATTGAACCACCTAGCCTTAAAGTTGTCTTTGGTTGATCTATGTCGCGTAATAACTCGTTTACAAACGAAGAATATTTAAAAATTCTACAATATAATTGTATTGAACACTTTTATATAAATGTATACTGGTTTAATTTTATTATGACCGAAAACTAATTTATTAAACAATCATATATATATATATATATATATATATATATATATACACAAAGAATCTCAAGCTAGCCAAAACCTACCGCGGTTTCACACTACGGCTCGTCAGGGCAAAGGCAAAACCAAAGATTCCATAAGATTAAATTTCTTGCTTAGTGTGTTAGCGTAGGTTTTTTTGTTTTTTTTCCTTAACCCCCCCCCCCCTGGTTTGTGTACTGGTTGGTTAGTCCTTGTCTTGGTGGTTGTCTATTTATTTGGTTAATCTTTGGTTTTGCCTTTGCCCTGACGAGCCGTAGTGTGAAACCGCGGTAGGTTTTGGCTAGCTTGAGATTCTTTGTGTATCTTTGCTCTACTTTTGCATTTCGTTTGTATTTTGCATTTCGTTTGTACTTTGTATCGAGCACTTTTTCTTTCTTTTTTTTTTGTGGTTGGTTCCGTTTGGGTTTTTTTTTTCTTTACTGCGGAGTATCGTATGTCTTGTCTTTATTCCGCGGATTTCTTTTTTCACCCTCTTATCCAACGCCTTAGTGCGCCGGATTGTAACGGAATTAGGTTCTGTTTGTTAATGGTTTTTCTTAAAGTTTATCTTAGTATAAATTTAAAACTTAGATACTTGCAGAATTTATTTAGTTATTATTTTGAATATATATATATATATATATATATAAATTGTGTGTGTACGCGCGTGTCTCTCTTTCTCTCTCTCTCTCTATCTCTCTCTCTGTGCGCCTGTTTGTGTGTCTGTCTGTGTTTCTCTCTGTGTGCGCGTATCAGTGTGTCCCACTCTGTGTCTGTCTGTCTCTCTGTGTCAGTCATTAGGGTAGTTTTCAGTTCTAGCCGACATTAGCAATGCCCTTTGCACGATGATGACGTTGCAACGTATTTAAAAAAACTGTCACACTATACGACCTACAGGAGATGAAAATCATTGTCGATGGCTTTTGATGTTAATGCTGCTGATGCAGACGTTACTTTACCCGCGAGTCTCATTGAATTAACGCGTGGCCAAGCTGTTCAAGCGAAATTCAAAGACGAGAAACATGATATATGGAAAAGCAATGACATCGCTAAGAAATATTCACTATTCTGGAAGAAAGCAAAGTTGTACGATATTGCTTTTTCCCTCAACCCCTTACCTGGTTGAATCTGGCTTTATCTGCGCAACTCACTCGCTATCAAAAGCTCGTAACCGACTTGACATTGCACAAAAAGAGATCTTCGTCTGTCATTGAAAACGCTGGCGCCAGATATTAAACTTGCGCACCAATATTACCCGTAAAGAAGAAATATTTTCAAATTTTTCGGATAAAGCGTGTATTATTCAAGAAAAAGTCTGCCCTTAGTGGATGAAACACTGAATTCTTAGATGGTAAGCTTTCCGATTATGTGACGCTGGTTCGAAACTCACCATTTGTCTGTGTGTGACATATTTAATTTTAACTTACGGACTTTTTTTTCCCATGTAGCTCTTGTAAACGGAGATAATAATAAAAGAGTGCTTTCCCGTTTTCTTTCACGTGATTTTAAATTTAGAGTAACTTTTCTCGTAGGCTGGTGTCTACCCAAGACTATAGAGAATAGTTTTTTCTCTTATTATTCCTCCGAAACCCTGTTCTGTCATTCATTTGCTCAAACCCATCAAAAATATCACGCGTTGCCTTCCCTTGACGGTTTTCCTCTATCATGTGAGTGTCAATTTCTCCAAGTCCTCTTTTTTTCATTACATATCCAAACTGGTTTTTAATTCATCGTTTTCTTTCATTTAGACTTGGTGCTATCCAGGTTTGTTAAGTCGAGTCTACTCACCAATTTAACACATACCTTGGTGAAGGTGAAATAAACCCGGGCCTTTAAAGAGTAGATTAGTTTGAAAGTAAATGGAACTGATAGTGAACACGGCTCACCCGCTCCGATTTCAGTCAGTCAGTTAAGTGCCATACGTGAAACACGCTTGGGCGATCATGTCTCGAAAGAGACATGACTGACTGGGCAGAAGATTATCCCGCAGTAGGTTGCCATTGCTTTCTGCGGTAGACTGGTTGCCAGCCAAAACTATAAAACCCAATCTGTCCTGTTCTTTAACCCATAACTGGAAGGAAGAGACGGATTAATACCTTTCCCAAGGGTGTTTACGCGTAAGTGAATGCAATGAATTCAAGTGAAATTTGAACTCGGCTCCCCGATTTCTCGTTCCGAGCCTATATCCACTGCACCACAATTTATTCGGCAATAAACGTTACCACATTTGTACATTATACTTTTGTTCAGCAAGTAAATAAGTTCTGGAAACCATTTCCAAGTTAGAGACTACATCATTTCCAGTTGACAGCCTTACACGAAATTTAGTTTGGATCATAAACCGTTACTAAAAGAAAACCTTGTTCCCAGAAGTAACTTGAAGCAAAGCCATTTTTAGATACAGTTGTGTATTATTTCACCATGGAATTACAGCTATTGAGTCGGTGAGAGATTTAAAAAAAAGATATCCATTGAATCAGTCAACAAAGCCTATAAATTCATCTCGTATGTAAGAGGTTTGGGATTAATTCGAAAGAGATTCAGATTTGAATAATTAAAGTGGCGATATAGAAAGACCTGAATTTTTCTCGAATACTCCCTTCGGGTAAACATACTACGGTTTGTGAATTTTAAGTCTAAAGAAACAGATGACTCTCAATATGTAAAAAACAACGAAACAGAAATGCAAAGAAAGAAAGAAAGACAAGAAGAATGAAAGACAAAAAATAGACAGACAGAAAGAAAGACAGAAAACTACAGAAAGCAAAAGAAAGAAAGACAGACAGAAAGAAAGAAAGAAAGAAAGACAGAAAACTACAGAAAGCAAAAGAAAGACAGAAAGAAAGAAAGAAAGAAAGAAAGACAGAAAGAAAGAAAGACAGAAAGAAAGAAAGAAAGAAAGAAATCGATTACTAATTAAATTAACATTTAAAAAGAAACAAATCATAAATAAAAAGAAAGAAAATAGAAATTGTGAAAAGAATGAAACAAAATGGACGAGAAGCAAATGTGAATGCAAAGAAAAAACAAATAAACGAAATTCATAAAAAAAACAAAGAAACGAAATTCAGGAAAAAACAACAAAAAACAAAAAAAAAGCAAACACAAAAAAAAACAGACGAAATTCAGAAAACAAAACAGATTTCAGAAAACAAAACAAAACAGATTTCAGAAAACAAAACAGATTTCAGAAAACAAAAAACAGATTTCAGAAAACAAAACAGATTTCAGAAAACAAAACAAAACAGATTTCAGAAAACAAAACAGATTTCAGAAAACAAAACAGATGTCAGAAAACAAAACAAAACAGATTTCAGAAAACAAAACAGATTTCAGAAAACAAAACAAAACAGATTTCAGAAAACAAAACAGATTTCAGAAAACAAAACAAAACAGATTTCAGAAAACAAAACAAAACAGATTTCAGAAAACAAAACAGATTTCAGAAAACAAAACAAAACAGATTTCAGAAAACAAAACAGATTTCAGAAAACAAAACAAAACAGATTTCAGAAAACAAAACAGATTTCAGAAAACAAAACAAAACAGATTTCAGAAAACAAAACAGATTTCAGAAAACAAAACAGATGTCAGAAAACAAAACAAAACAGATTTCAGAAAACAAAACAGATTTCAGAAAACAAAACAAAACAGATTTCAGAAAACAAAACAGATTTCAGAAAACAAAACAAAACAGATTTCAGAAAACAAAACAGATTTCAGAAAACAAAACAAAACAGATTTCAGAAAACAAAACGGATTTCAGAAAACAAAACAAAACAGATTTCAGAAAACAAAACAGATTTCAGAAAACAAAACAAAACAGATTTCAGAAAACAAAACAGATTTCAGAAAACAAAACAAAACAGATTTCAGAAAACAAAACAGATTTCAGAAAGCAAAACAGATTTCAGAAAACAAAACAAAACAGATTTCGGAAAACAAAACAGATTTCAGAAAACAAAACAAAACAGATTTCAGAAAACAAAACAGATTTCAGAAAACAAAACAGATTTCAGAAAACAAAACAATACAGATTTCAGAAAACAAAACAAAACAGATTTCAGAAAACAAAACAGATATCAGAAAACAAAACAGATTTCAGAAAACAAAACAAAACAGATTTCAGAAAACAAAACAAAACAGATTTCAGAAAACAAAACAGATTTCAGAAAACAAAACAAAACAGATTTCAGAAAACAAAACAGATTTCAGAAAACAAAACAGATTTCAGAAAACAAAACAAATTTCAGAAAACAAAACAAAACAGATTTCAGAAAACAAAACAGATTTCAGAAAACAAAACAGATTTCAGAAAACAAAACAAAACAGATTTCAGAAAACAAAAACGAAATTCAGAAAGAAAGAAATGAAATTCAAAAACAAAGGATAAGAAAAGGAAGCATGAATAAATGAAAAAAGTGAAGAAATAAGAACAGATTAGTAATTAAATTGACATTTAAAAAGAAACAAATCTTAAGTCCCACCCGCCAAAAAAAAAAAAAAAGAAAAAAGAAAGAAAGAAAGAAAAGAGAATGACATAAAACAGACGAGAGGGACTGAATAATATAATATTGAAAGAAATACAAATGTGAATGAAAAGAAAGAAAAGAAAAAAGTACTTCGTCAGTTATTTTCGGCCAGTGTGTGGAGCCAGCTCTGTCAACCCTCGTCGATACTTGAAATTTACAACTTGTCTGCTCTGTGAGGGCGCCTGGTTATATACTTCTCTGTCTAATATTCTCGTTCTCAGGTATTTCAGGATTTGGTGCCCCAGAGACCAACCCTGCACCTCATCTATTTTGACAGCCTGTCGTGATATTTAAGTGCAGTGTTTATTCCGGTATATATGCATTTCGCAGGTGGACAGGCGACACAAGTAGAATCGTTTCTATGAAGCTTTAATTATGAAACCAGGTTATTACAAAATTTTAAAAATTGTAGACACGTGTATTTGCCTTAACGAGGATTTTTGAAAATTTTATTGCCAAGCATAAGTGACATGACTAAGTGGTATGATACACGCTTGGGCGATCATGTCTCAAAAGAAAGATGACTGACCGGGCAGAAGATTTTCCCGCACTAGGTTGCCATTACTTTCTGCGAAAGTGAAATAGAAGAAAACACGTGGAAATTGAAAACAAGAATTATACCAGTGATAGTGGGAGCACTTGGAATGATAAAAAATAGAGCAAAAAAAAAAACATTGAAACAATCACTGGAAAACCCAGGATAAAAGATATGCAAAAGATTGTCTTGTTAAGTACAGCCCACACACTAAGGAGAATTTTGTCTTTGTAACGCTAGGGATGTTAGGGAGATATAAAGAAAACATGAAATGGAGCCATAACAACACATCACGACCTGCCTTAGGTCATCCTGCAGGCTTGGTAGGTAGTGCGACCATAGCAGAAATCGCATTATGATGAAAAAAAATGACAATATATATATATATATATATTGTTTAATACTTAGTTTTTGGTCACAATAGGGTTAGACTAGTGCATATTTGTATTAAAAGTGTTCAATAAAATTATATTCTAGAATTTTTTAATATTTTCCATTTGTAACCGAGTTATTACGCTTAATATCACTTTTACAAATGGAATAATATATATATATATATATATATATATATATATATATATATATAGTTTGCGGATGAATATTTACGCTCTCACACCCTGATTAAGCACTCTGGAAGAATGGTAGACTTTGAAAAAACAGTAGCTACTCTAGCATGTACGCATTGTTCATTCAGGAATGAATTAGAACACTCTCAGCTGCTGGAGTATGTTTACATGGTATAACACACGCTAAAAGTCTGCCTTATTCTACCCAGCGCTCATTGTTCAGAGGTAGAATCGCCGACTGATGTCAATTCAGTCGGGTTTCAATCCTGACTAAAAGCAATCGGATGTCTAACTGTACTGATGAGCTGTGATACAGCGAAACAGATTTGTCTGCAGATGACTATATATATATATATATATATATATATATATATATATATATATATATTACGGAAATTATTTGTTTGAAAATTATATTTGATCGATACTCGTATTTAAGTAGATATTCTGTTTATAATCAAATAGTATTATATATTTATTTCTACCGGCCTGATTATTTACGATAAACATCATGTTACGGAAATTAACGAAACTAGTTATAAGCAACCGACAATTTGAAATGATTTGTTTGAACATTATTTTTGATCGATACTCGTATTTAAGTAGATATTTTGTTTATAATCAAACAGTATTATATATTTATTTCTACCGGCCTGATTACGATAAACATCATGTTACGGAAATTAACGAAACTGGTTATAAGCAACCGACAATTTGAAATGATTTGTTTGAACATTATTTTTGATCGATACTCGTATTTAAGTAGATATTTTGTTTATAATCAAATAGTATTATATATTTATTTCTACCGGCCTGTTTTACGATAATGTCTACATTTGTTGACATTACGATACGTTTCAGAGAAGATATGGTCATTACGATGAATCGAAAATTGTGTTATACAGGCATGATTTGACTTCGTTTAGACGGTTGGTCATTCGTGGTCTAAGACGCGCCAGATCAATTGGTGGCTTCCCCTATTTGGATCAGAGTCCCATGTTCGAATTTTTCTGAATGACACACATTTTCGTAACAAAAATTTAGTGTAAATAGTCAGGCCGGTAGAAATAAATACATAATACTGTTTGATTTTAAACAGAATTTCTACTTAAATACATGCAAAAATCAATAATAATATTCAAATATATATATATATATATATATATTTTTAATCCAAAAGAATGATCAGATAGGTAAATCCCGGAAACGCGATCCTAATTAATATTACTTTCATTAATATTAAAATTGATCAAGGTGGAGGGCTCGATGCAAATATTACATTCTATTTACAGAGCAAAATATAAAAAATAAAACAAAAATTTCGATAATTAAATCCGTTGGATAGCCATTTCTACGAGTAAATCCTCGGTTAGTCAGCAACGGCGAAACGAAAATTTTATTTACTTAAATTCAAATGGGTTAAAGGATTTTATACGAGTAGAAGTAAAAAAAAAAAACAAAAACAAAAAACATCCATACACAAGAAAAAAATGAGGTAGGATTAATTTTTGAATGTAATTGTTAATCACATTGTATTGTATTACAATAAAGACCACTAATATATATATATATATATATATATATATATATATATATATATATATATATATATATATATAATGGTCTTTACTGTAATAGAGAGAATTACATGGTCCCTTGTGTGACCAAACCTTTTCTTCACTAATCTTTTGTTCCTGCGTTCACCTTGAAATTATTAACTAGAAACTACGGACTGATACGAGCATTATAACATTTACAAAATCAGTCTCCTTAAACCAGTGGTTCCCAAACATTTTTTTGTCATTTCCCCCTACACACAGTTCAACCATCTAGATTTCCCCCTTCATGTGTATGAGAGAAAGAGCAGTTTAAACAGACTATTTACTAATTTATTTTTCAAATGTACAAATGTACTGATAAACTTATAGTTACAGAGTAAAGTGGATAGGGAGCAGTTAGTAACTATTAATCATTGTCATAGAGAGCGGTTAGTAACAACTAAGCATAGCCATAGAGGTCTGTTAGTAACAAATAAAAGAACTTTTGTTTGCTCTTCTACTTCAGAATTAAATTAGTGAAGAAGGGTGATGCTGCTTCTTGTGCACCATTGTATTAATATCAGGGTTAGTTTTGGCAAGCGCGCAACGTATGTCACATTCCACCTCCAGTCGGTTTCGTGGTTTGGGCTTGATTGTAATTAAAGGAGAAAATCCTGACTCACAAAGGTAGGACGTGGAAAACAGAATGAGGAGTTTTAATTATTTTCCCCCTGGTAGCCTTAAATTTCCCCGGGTGGGGAGTTCCCTCAGTTTGGGAATCGCTGCTTTAAACAATTTTTCATGCCAATAGGCTTGAAAGTCTAGTATCAGTTATCACCTAATAATGCTATTATTTTCTCTAAATGTGCTATCAATTTAAGTTGTTGCCGCTGTCGGTAATCCTCAAGTGATGTAGTTAATGCTTTTTTTTTTTTGTACAATTTTTTTTTATTCTGTAGCATCGTTCCTCCAATGTTTAACCCTCTAGGGCCATTCGTATCATATTTGATACAGTATTTCCCTATAAGGAAACATTTGGTATTTCCCTATAAGGAAACATTTGGTATTCATTGACTGAGCAGTCAGTACTGCTTTCATTTGAAATTTATAAAATATTTCTCTTAAAAAAATTTTTCAGGAAAATATTTCTTTCAAGGCTTGTTTTCATACTGTATCAAATATGATACGAATGGCCCTAGAGGGTTAAATACATCATGAAGAAACATAAATTATCAAACTTGGAAAAAAGCTGATGTCATCTGATTAAATGCCTAACGATATAGTGAATAAAATTATAAATATAAACTTCTTGTTTGTTATCTATTCTAAGGCATCAAGACATTAGAAAGAATGTTCTTGAAAGGTACGCTAAAAATGTCGAGCGGAAAGAAAGGGTACGCAGAAGGATTAAAAGTCTGAGGAGATCTCTAATCACCTTTAATCTATTCTCTTTTTCCTTTGCTTTTTTCTCTTCTCTATTCTTTTAACTTTCCTCTTCTCTTCTATCGTCTTTTATCTTCTCTTTTTCTCGCTTCTGTTCTCTTTTCTCCTCTTTTCTCTCCCTTTATATTGCTTTTTCTCTTTCTTTTCTTTCTCGTTCGTATTTCTTAGATCGTTCATTCCTTTGAAAACTCCTCCTTTCCTAAATGTACTTACCTATAGCAATTTTTTTTTGTGTGTGTGTCTATATTTCGTCTTTCATACAATAGCGCATTACTTTCTTACCGGAAGTACATTGCCGGAAGTATCAGTAAATGAAGAAAAATCGACCAAAATGCTGCCAAAATTCGTTGCATTACGCAGTACGTCATTGTGCAGTTAATTACATGACTTCGTGAGAGTTACGGGAGAGAAAAAGTGCAAGATATAGTTCGTTTTTTTATGGATATTTAGATAAAAAATGCTAAGTTTCTTCAATAACGATTTGAGTTCAGCATATACATTTGCACAGAGATAATGCTATTTGGAATAAATTTGAAGGGGAAATGCGTCGGGACTTACAACGAAAATTTAACATTTTTCTTTTCCTCTCTGTCTTTGATATATCTTTTCTCTTTCACTTCTCACTAAAACCTCTCTCTCTCTCTCTCATCCACGCTAATCTAATAAAAAATAAGAATGACGCAGATAATTCATTCTTTTTATTCCCATGTTTTCCTTCGTTCTCTCTACCATCCCACCCTTTTTAATTTATTTCATCCTTTTCCTTCTACGCTTCTCTTTCTCTTTTCAATCTTCTCAAATTCATTTATCGGCTTCTTACATAAATCTTCAATTTCTCCGTTTACTCTCCACTCCCCCCGCCAGACAACTTCAAAATCAATTCCTCTCTCCCCACTGACAGATAAATTTTACACTTTTCTTTTCTCTACTTCATCTTGCGTCTTTCTCTTTTGAGCACAGGAGTCGCTGAGCAAAAAGCTATTTCCTCGTCACTTTATGTCGGAGAAGCGCTGCTTAGCCGCTAGCCTCCATCTTTGTTCGTCTGCATGACGCTCAATACTTGTGTCTCCAGTTGAAGAAATAAACGGTACCTCTTGTTTGGGAAAGAACTGAAGTAGAAGAAGTCCAGTAATTATTTCTTGTTTATGTCTTCTGTTTGTTCTCTGAAGTGTCTGAGTCTGACCGAGAGACGTGTTAATGTTTTAGAAAGGACTGGTTGCTTTTTAACCCTGTCAATTGTGCGTTGCTGTGCAGTGGATATCGACTCGGAAAGTCAAATCGGGGAGCCGATTTCGAATTCCAGTTGAATTCCTTGCATTTACGTACGTGCTAATACAGTTCGGAAAGGTATTAATCCGTCTCTTCCCTCCAATTATGGGTTAAATAACAAGACAGATTTGGGTTCTATAGCCTTGGTTGGCTACCAATCTACCCAGAAAGCAATGGCAACCTACTGCGAGATAATCTGCTCTGTTAGTCATGTCTCTTTCGAGACATGATCGCCCAAAGCGTGTATCACATATGGCACTTAGCTGACTGAAATTGTGAAACCTTCTCTGAAAGTAGTAACCATGTAGTAATCCACGTAACAGCCCAATACTCTTTCCTTTGTTTCCATCGAAATTTTTATGTCTCTCAGTTCACGACTTAGCTTTTGGAATGCATCTTTAACCATGTCAATTCACCTTCAAATATCAGTGTCACACTTTATGTCCTATGTTAGAACACCTTGGCAATGAGAAACCACTTATCTTTTACGACATGTCATAAAATTCGCAGATAATGAAGAAATGTAAGTCGTGGAGGCCATGATCGCCAACCATGTGAAGGTACATGAGATTTAAGAAATAAAATAAACCAGTATCGGGAAATTTCAGCCTTTCGACATAAGAAAATAACAGTTTGTAAACAAGGACAGACATTTTTACGAATAAAAAAGATTTCGGTGATTCTATAAAGCTACTAATGAGGAAGTATTTTAGAAACTAGAAAATTGAATATATGTCGCATTAATTTGAAGGGTGAATATTTTAAAAATTGTCTTGATTCTTAATTTCTTGATATATTTTTATATTCTTAAAAAAAACAAAACAATTTTAATGTTAAAATTTATCTCTTTGCAAGAAATTCACACCAGACTATCGAAGAATTTGGGAGATTCACTTGGAGACAATCCAGGTCACCGAATGGAGAATTATTTGGCTGCAAACCGGAACCTGGTCGGAAATTCACGCGATTATATAAAAAAAAACCAAAGGAGTGAAACAGATCGTTCTATAGTAGTAAAAAGAATATAATAAGAATTTAGAAGAAAAAAGAATCAGTAAATAATTTGCTGGTTCTTTGTCCCAAGAGATATTTGGCGGCAAAAAACATAAGTATTATTCTCTTTAATCTTTACAAACTAAATTATTTTGTCCATAAACAGAAACGCACTTGAAATTCAAAACCACGCCGATAGAACAAAAGACACTGATAAGATAAACATCTCTGTTCGATCTGTTGTCCTTGCTAATTCACTTAGGAAATATCAACCAATGAATTTGTTTATCGGATTAAAAGGCGTCAATGAATTTAAAAGAAAGGTGATGTAACTATGCACAACAGTCAGTGCGTCATTATATCAAGATTTTTAATTCAGGTTCATGTTTCCATAGTCAGGAATAGTGATCATATTTTCAGTAGAAAGCAGCTGTGTTTAAAGAATATATATATATATATATATATATATATATATATATATATATCCCTCGTTTGTATTGGTTTCTTCTGTGTCTGAGTAATTATATATTTGCTTTTTTTTTTAATCTAGGTCGCTAGCCATATGGCCTGAAGAACCGTAGTGTGAAACCGGGGTAGGTTTTGGCTCACGTTTAGATGTTTTACATTTGTAGCTCTACTTTCGTACTTTTTTATCGAGCACTTTATTGTTAAGCTTTCGTCTTGGGGTTTTTTTTTCTTTCTAACGGGTACTCGACGTTTTGTGCTTGTACGCCGTTTGTTTCTTTTTTTTTCTTCCCCCACATTTGGCCTAAGAAGAGGTTCTCATCTGGGTGTTCAAGACAATTAAATTATAGTTAAGTTAACGCCAGTTCTAGCGATTTAGTTTCTTATAATTGGTGTTAGTTTCACTGTGATTAGTATTATATATATATATATATATACACACACATTCTTTAAACAGTGCGTCGTTATATCAAGATTTTTAAGACTATTCAGGTTCATGTTTCCTCAGTCAGGAATAGTGATCATATTTTCAGTAGAAAGCAGCTATGTTTTAAGAATATATATATATGCCATTCGCAGACAGATCTGTTTCGCTGTATCACTGCTCATCAATACGGTTAGACATCCGATTGCTTTTAACCCAGGATAGAAACTCGACCGAATCGGCGTCAGTCGGCGATTCTACCTCTGAGCTATCGGTGCTCGGTAGAAGGAGGCAGACTTTTCGCGTATGATGTATCATAGGCCAGTAACCAGAGTGCTCTACTTCATTACTGAATGAGCGATGCTAGAGTAGCTACTGCTTTTCAAAATCTACCATTCTTCCAGATCGATATGTGAAGTCACAAGTTTATTCGCCTGAAGAGAGTCAACTTTAGAATCGAAACACGTATAGCAACACATATACCATTATGGATATTTAATATATCATACAAAAAGCACGTAATAATCATAACAATGGCAACAATAAATCTAAACGTTCAAGGCTTTTCTTCTATACCAATTTCTCTCGCTGGAAACAACCCCTATTTCTGTTTATTATATATATATATATATATATATATATATATATATATATATATAAAACAGTGTGTGTGTGTGTGTGTGTGTGTGCGGGCGTGAGAGAGTTAAGTATGGAAGTGCATTTCTCTGATGAAGCTTAAATAAAAGTGAAACATTTTAGGTACATAAACATTTCCTCTCTCTCTCTCTCTCTCTATATATATATATATATATATATGAGAGAGAATGACAACCGGTGAAGAAGGTTAGGATAATTTAAAAGATTCTTGTCTAACTTTGTAGTGGACATCGGCTCAAAACGAGAAATCGGGGAGCCGAGTTCAAATTTCAGTTGAATTCGTTGTATTCACTTACGCGCAAATACCCTTGGGAAAGGTATTAATCTATCTCTTCCCTTCAGTTATGGGTTAAATAATAGGACAGATTGGGTTCTATAGCTTTGGTTGGCAAACAGCACCACCGCAGAAAGTAATGGCAACCTACTGCGGGAATAATCTTCTGCCCAGTCAGTCATGTCTCTTTCGGGATATGATCACCCAAGCGTGTCTCACGTACGGCATATAACTGACTGACTAAATATAATAGTTGGAAACATAATTAAGGTTTCTACTTGGCATAAAGTAGGGGATCTGTTTTCTATTGTTATCAAGTAATAAACTGATCCCCCAATAATTACTACTCAATATAATACATCTCACTTTTTTTTACTTATGAGTCAAATAATAGGACAGTTTGTGTTCTATAGCCTTGGCTGGTAACCAGTCTACCGCAGAAAGTAATGGCAACCTACTGCGGGATAATCTTCTGTCCAGTCAGTCATGTCTCTTTCGAGACATGATTGACCAAGCGTGTATCACGTATGGCACTTAACTGACTGACTGAATATAATAGTTGGAATAATGATTAAGGCTTCTACTGGTCATAAAGTAGGGGATCAGTTTATTACTTCATAACAATAGGAAACCGATCCCTCACTAATTACTACATAATAATATAATACATTTCTTTCTCCTATAGCTATGAGTCAAATAGCAGGACAGATTGGGTTCTATAGCCTTGGTCGGCAACCAGTCTACCGCAGAAAGTAATGGCAACCTACTGCGGGATAATCTTCTGTCCAGTCAGTCAATGCTCTTAATATGTATATATAGTGGGCTATGCTCTATTTTTAGCCAGCCTTGATTACAGCAATTTTGGCTTGAGTCACCCCTGAAATAATAATAATCCTAATAAAAACAGAGGGTGTACCGTAAAACAGAAAAAAAAACGGTTTAAGTGAGACTGTTTCGAATGATAAAGACGTTATGCTATAAATACTTTAAAATGTTAATTTACAAATACAATCTTTTGTAAGCATACAAATTTGTAACTCTCAAGAGATATGAATTTTGACACTATAAAAATCGAGGTTAGATTTAAGGATGTTTTAATCTAGAACTTTTTCTTAAAAACAAGATCTGTTGTTTACAAAAAGAACGTCCAATTAATTACTAACAGAGTGGTAAAAGCCTTTTGTTTGCAAACCGCGAAAAACCAATGGTTGAAAAAGGACATTGTTTATCCTCGGAGTGTTGAAATTGTAATTTAAGAGTATGTCATGGAGCGGGCTGGTGTGGTCGAACTAGGGAGGCAAGTCAATAATCAGGTTTTATTCTAAAACCAGTGGCCTCTATTTAAGCGCGCGTTTGCACAAGAACAGAGAGAAAAACCGGGAGAGGGGTCAAGGGAGATAATGATAAGTTGACAGAGAGTTGGGATCCTACTGCAGTCAAACTGAGTTGAGAGGCTTCGGAGAGAAGAGGCGTCCGCTACCGCTGTAATTAGACTTAAGTTATCTGTAATCTTCGCGGAACACTGCCAGTGAATTCCATCATGCACTTATAGTGAAATAAGTACGGCACCTACTAAGTCAGTCAGTCAGTTAAGTACCATACGTGACACACGCTTTGTGCGATCATGTCTCGAAAGAGACATGCCTGACTGGGCAGAAGATTATCCCGAAGTAGGTTGCCATTGCATTCTGCGGTAGACTGGATGCCAGCTAAGGCTATAGAACCCAATCTGTTTTATTATTTAACCTATAACTGGAGCGAAGAGACGGATTAAAATCTTTCCCAAGGGTATTTGTGCGTAAATGAATGTAAGGAATTCAACTGGAATTCGAGCTCGGGTCCTCGATTTTTCCTTCTGAATCGATATCCACTGCCCCACAACGTACATCCAACCGACTAAGAACGAACCAAAAAGGGTTAGACAAAGGCCGCACCTATCGTTTGCCCAAATTTGTAGAAGTGAATGTAATTTACCGGGAACATTATGGCTGCCTTGTAAACTATCATAGACTCCTCGCAATGGTGGGTATCATGGCCTCCTCATGTTGGTAAAAAAAAGGCTACACCCGGATAAACTCTTTTATCAAACATCTAGCCACGGACAGGCCAGCAAATGAATGGCCCCACCCTGGGCAATGAACTGGCTTATTTGTTTATTTTAGTTTAAAAAATTTATGTTGTATTTTAGTTCGTTTTTGTTTTGTTTTTTTATCCCCTCTCCTCATTTCATTATCATTAAATCTTTTAGAATATATTTTCTATCATAGTATATGTTATTGTATATATTAGCATTTTTACCTCATGGGTTTATTTCCCCCTTTTTAGGTACCCCTTGTAAATATGCGGTATTGTGGTGTGTGAAAGATTGGGAGGTGATAGATGGGTTATTGTGGTGAATGTGTAAATTGTAATGAGTGATTGGGTCGTGATAGTGTTTAGCTAGGTATAGGATAGATTACTGATGACCATACTGAGTTCACCCCCCCTCCTCAAATTCGTCCTTGTGCCACAATTTTATATTTATTACAAAATAAATATTGTGTTTAGCTAGGTATACCTCTACCCACCCTTTTCGGCTTTGTGCCACAATTTTTTATTTTTACAAAATAAATAATTTCGACATTTGTCGCTGACACTGTCGAACTACGTATTCGTCATGGCGCTGCAGACAGAATCCAAACCGATTGATTGGCAAGAGCTATTCACCAAAGATTGGCATCCCGGTCAAATCTGCGAAAATCTACGTAGAATCTTTCCCAAAAGAAAGATCTGACCAAGGACAATTTATCCATGATGTTTCTACAAAATTATTCGATTTATTTTATTTTGTTTTGTTATCTAAACTTATATAATAAATAGAACTTTGTCTGTGTGTGTGTCTGTGTGTCCGTTACCTATAGAATCCGAAACGGCTGAACCGATTTTCTTGAAAATTTACACAGTTGTACTATAAGCGTCTGTGAGTGATCTTAGTTTGTTTTTGTGTCGAGGTACCCCCAATAAATATCGAAAAAATCGGTTTATATAAGGAGTGGGCCGATTTTAATCAAATTTGATACACTCATAGACAAAGACATAAAAAACGATATTAAGAAGTTGCAAGGTTGCAGTACTTACAATAGTGCAGAAAGTCGATAATATATATATATATAAAGGCAAGATGTTTCTGTGTATATCTGTTTATCTACCTGTATGTTTGTATTTTTTTTTCAGCCCTTTTATTTTAGTTTTTGCTAAGGGTTTGGCTCTAAGTATGTATAATTGTAGTTCTTAGTCTCAGCCATGATACCATTTACTCAGAGGACTTATTTAGCCTTCAAAATTCAGTAAACGACGAAAAAAACATTTGATATCGATACCAGGAAATCAAAATTTGACTTACATCCATTCATTTTATTTTCAGTCTACCGTTTCGCTTTAACTGGAAACAATTATTGCTTTTTAGTCTTTCGTACCAACGTCCAAAGTGTCTGAGCTCCAGGACCATGGATTAGTTTTAAAGCTTTCATTACACCGAGCAATGCTATTATTTTATTATTTCAATTATTCTTTAGGCTGAGTCTGTGCTCCAGGACCATGGATTACTTTTAAAGCTTTCATTACACCCGGGCAACTCCGGGCTATACTGCTAGTAGTTCATACGCAAGAGACATTCAACTTTTTGCAACAAAGATTTTGTCTTCCCAAAATCGAATGGACTTGGTTATATTTATTTTTTCTGTTAACTCGATTCTCACCCGACGAACTTGTAGGTAGACCGATGGGGAGCTCGGATTTCTACGATCTTATAAATGCTCTCCAGGTTCAAAAATCACAACGTGGCAAGAGTGTCGTATCAAATCGATATTTTGAACCGCAGTATGTCGGTCCAGTGGGGTCAGGATGCGGTGTTACAAAAAACGTCTTTTCCTTTTTTCAGACAATATCGTGTTGGTTCCAAGCTACTCTGGTAAACCTTTGATTTGTTTCCCGAAGGCCATTTCCCCGTCAAATCTTTCCAAAACATCCTTGCAAATGTATATGCTGAACTCAAATCGATAATTGTTTATTGAAGAAACCTACCTTTTTTCATGTTATCGACCAGAAAAATCGGACTATATCTCATCTCTTACCACCGTTCTAATATCTGATTCACCGCTGAATGACTTGAGGGGTAGGATACTTATTTCGGCCTATTTACTTCCTTTGAGCAATTACTCCACGATTTGTTTGGGTTCGGAACTCAATTTTCGCGTAGTAATTGCAAAAAGTAAGTAAAAATGCTGAAAAATCTACAAACTACGCGTGAAGCCATTCTGCAGTGAATAACATCTTTGAAACGTGGTTACATGGTGAGATAAACAGCGACAAAAAATGTCAATATTTTTCTGGTCGTTAATTTGAAAAAAGTTAGGTTTCTTCAATAAACAATTATCAATTTGAGTTCAGCATTTGCATTTGCACGGAAATAAGGATGTTTTGGAAAGATCTGAAGGGATAAATGCCTTAGGGGATCTAATCCAAAATTTACCGCTACCCTCATCTATGAACAATAGTTGACATATTTTGCAAGAAAATTTTGTGGTAGTAAGTAAATTGGTGAATTTCAACGAGAGCATATAATAATATAAGAACAGTGTGGGAATTCAAATGGAGAAATTAATAGTTATTTTTGTTCAGGTTAATCATCAAACGGTTAATAATATCGTCAGAAATTTAATAAAGGAAATAACTATCGCGTGGAACAACGTTTGGAAAGACCAGGCATCGTGTCTAAGTGAATGTAAAGAGCGCTGAAGAGGGAAGTCATGTCATCAGAAACCGTCGTCAGAGCGTTAAAGATGTCTCCAAGACAATGGAAATATGGCCATATGCGCTAGAAAGACTCTGAAAACCCTAAGCTATCGAAGAGGAATTGCAAGAAAGAAGTCCTCATTTTAGAGGCTAACAAGGACAGGCGTATGAACTTGAGGAGAGAATTCGAGAGCAAAGAGTATGAATTTTGGCAGTCTGTAATTTGGTCAGATGAGATAGAAATTCTGCCAATATTCGAATTCGAGACACAATTACATTTGGAGAAATCCAAATGAGACTTGGAACGGTCTCCTTGAAATATGGAGGGACTGGATTATTGGTGCTGAGCGTTGGCTTTTTTTTAAGGAATATCTGAGCTGATTCTTGTTGATGAGAAGTGGAATGGTCGAAAATACTGTCAAAATTTAGCGAAAAACTACTCCCACTATTTGAAACTAATCAGAAGGAATTGAATGCAAGTACTGAGACTCGCAAATGAAGGACCTACTCCATACTTGTTCTAAATTCTGATTATTTATGTTCAGTTAGGATTACTTAAATAAAATATAAAGTTCATGTAGTTTATTTCTCCTGGTTAAAAAAACTACAAATTAAAGTATTTCAGACCATTCCACCTCTCTCTCTCTCTTTCTTTCTCTCTCTCTCTCTCTCTCTCTATATATATATATATATATATATTTACAGTGTGTGCAAAAGTATTAGGGCAAGAACTATTTTATCTTTTATGATGCATCAAAATAAAGTTTAAAATCACCCCTGTTCTAACACATTTGCACACTACTGGTAGTGTGCAAAAACTATTAGGACATAGGTGATTTTCCTTAAAATCTCACTGAAATTCAAATACAGGGTGAAAAGCCAAGTAAATTGCTAATAATTATTGATTATTTAAAACTAGGTGTAAAAAATGTAATAAAAAGAAGTTATATTTAATTTTTCTTATTTTCTATTAAACAAGTTATTTTGAAACTACTCATTATTCTATTATCCTTGGATATGACTGACTTTTTTCTGATACACCACCTCTCGAATTGAGCTGTAAATAGTGTCAAAACATTTTAAATGTTCCTTTTTAAACTTTATTTCGATAATAGTTAACTGTCTGACCTCGGGTAGTTCATGGAAGTGTTCTTTATTTTTGAATTTGGCAAATAATATATTTTTAAGCAGCCCATAATGCCAAAAGTAGCAGAGCTAACAATTGCACAAAGGAGCAGAATAAAGGCTTTAAGAGACGCTTAGAAGGATTACAGCTGAGATACTATTAGGTACATTGAAGAAGCTTGTGATGTCAATGCCTGACAGAATGAAGACTGTGATCAAAGCAAAAGGCTATTATATTAAATATTAAATTTATTTCGTAACAAGTAATTTTTTCTTGTTAAAGCATTTGTTGAGTAAATGAAATAAAATTACTTTAATTAAATTGTTTATTTTCTGTCAATATGCCTCATAAAAGATAAAATAGTTCTTGTCCTAATACTTTTGCACAGTACTATATATATATATATATATATATATATATATATATATATATATATATATCAGAGGTGCGATTGGTAAATTGTCGCAATTATTTTATTATTTCAAAGCAAAAGGCTATTATACTAAATATTATATTTATTTCGTCACAAGTATTTTTTGTTAAAGCATTTGTTGAGTAAATCAAATACAATTACGTAAATTAAATTGTTTATTTTCTGTCAATTTGCCTCATAAAAGATAAAATAGTTCATGTCCTAATACTTTTGCACAGTACTGTATATATATATATATTTGTATCCGCAGACAGATCTGTTTCGCTGTATCACAGCTCATCAGTACGGATAGACATCCGATTGTTTTTGACCCAGGATTGAAATCCGACCGAATTGGCGTCAGTCGGCGATTCTACCTCTGAGATATGGGCGCTCGGTAGAAGGAGGGGGCAGATTTTAGCGTATGATGTATCATACGCCAGTAGCCAGAGTGCTCTAATTCATTACTGAATGTGTGATGCGTAGATGCTAGAGTAGTTTCTGTTTTTTTCAAAGTTTACCATTCTTCCAAAGTGCTCAATCAGGGTGTGAGAGCGTAAATATATATGTATATTATGCATAGAATTGTGTCATTTAGAAAACCGGCCATGACAAGTGAGAACATCATAACGGTGTCCTCACGAAGCTTTGAAGTCCGCATGAACCTGCTCAATTAAAGTGTCAAATTCTTCGGATTTATCAACGCTTTATCTCCACCTCGATATGGAGACCTTTACTATAGAAACCCGCTTCCCAAAATACATTTTATCAAGAAAACAACTTAAGAAACAACAACCTTGGCGCTAAACATTATCACAATAAACGACAACACACACACACACACACACACACACACACACACACACACACACACACACACACACACACACACACACACACACACACACACACACACAAACACACACACACACACACACACACACACACACACACACACACACACACACACACACACACACACACACACACACACACACACACACACACACACACACACACACACACACACACACACACACACACACACACACACACACACACACACACACACACACACACACACAAACACACACACACACACACACACACACACACACACACACACACACACACACACACACACACACACACACACACACAAACACACACACACACAAACACACACACACACACACAAACACACACACACACACACACACACACACACACACACACACACACACACACACACACACACACACACACACACACACACACAAATTCTGTGACCCCATCACATCACATGTCCTTACATCTGGACATCTAACTTCCCAGAAGGCAACCTCCTTAATTGTTATTTGTGGGGCGCAGTTGAATCAGAGATCAACAAAATTAACTTGTAAAATGAAAGATGAACTGAAGGCAAGTTTTTTTGGCCGCATTCATTAACTTTAACAAGAAGACCGTCCAGAAGAGTTTCAGGAGATTCCAAAGTTTCCTGGGGGCCATGGTTTAAGCCATTGGCGATTTTATTGAATAGATTAATTTATTAATATATTTTTGTGTAATTTTGGTAAATATATCTGTTAAAATGAGATGTCAGTGTTATTTTCATATTTGTGCAATTCAGTCGACAATTTATCCATCGCACCCTTTATAGATATAGACATTGAGGACATAGGAATCAGTACTGCATGGTTGAAGCCAATGGTGATTTTATTGAATAAATTTACTCTTTAGTATTTCAAGATATTTTTGTGTAATTTTGGTAAATATATCTGTTAAAATGAGATGCCCATGTTCTTTTCATTTATGTGTAATTTAAACGATAATTTATCTATCGCACTCTGTATTATTATAATAATTACAAGAAAGTATATTACTCAGTCCTAATTATTAAAGTGCCCTTTTTTATTTTGATATAAATCTATTTCTGAATATAAAATAAAATGCTATATAAACGGAAAGCCCTGATCCTGTCTCTATCAGCCTGGCTGATGCTAGCCTCTAGGAGAGTGAATCTTTACGCCTTATCGGGTTTACATTCCGGGCTGATATAACCTGGAAAGATTATATTGAATCCATTGCTAGGTATACTGATGAGAAAGTAGTTTCACTGCGTCGTGCTAGACGTAAATTATCAAAACTTATATAATAAATGGAATTTTGTCTGTGTGTATATGTGTGTGTGTCCGTTACCTATAGACTCTGAAACGGCTGAACCGATGTTCTAGGTTTTGTGTCGAAGTACCTCCGATAAATATCGAAAATCGTTAATAAAAAATTGGTTTATTGAAGGAGTGGTCCGATTTTAATCAAATTTGATACACTCATAGACAAAGACATAAGAAAAGATATTCAGTAGTTTCATGGTTGCAGTTCTTACTATAGTACAAAATCGATAATATGTGTATATATATATATATATATATATATAAGGCAAGATGTTTCTGTGTGTCTGTTTATCTGCCTATATGTCTGTATTTTTCTCAGCCCTTTTATTTTAGTTTTTGCTTCGAGTTTTGCTCTAAGTATATATAATTGTAGTTCTTAGTCTCAGCCATGATACCATTTACTCAGAGGACTTATTTAGCCTTTAAAATTCAGTTTACGACGAGAAAAATTATTTGATATCGATACCATGAAATCAAAATTTGTCTTACATCTATCCATTTTTCCTTCAGTCTACAGTTTCGCTTTAGCTGGAAACAACTATTGCTTTTTAGTCTTTCGTATCAACGTCCAAAGAGTCTAAACTTCAGGACCATGGATTAGTTTTAAAGCATTCATTACACCTGAGCAACGCCGGGCTATACTGCTAGTTTTGATATCAATCTATTTTTGAATATAAAATAAAATGCTATATAAACGGAAAGCCCTGATCCTGTCTATATCAGCCTGGCTGATGCTAGCCTCTAGGAGAGTGACATTTTACGCCTTATCGGGTTTCCTTTTCGGGCTGATATGATATGGGAAGATTATATTGAATCCATTGCTAGGTTATACTGATGAGAAAGTAGTTTCACTGCGTCGTGATAGACGTAAATTATCTTACATATTTATAAGTCTACCATTCGTCCATACTTTGAATATTGCTGCGATGTATAGTCTGTTGGTTCTGCTTTATATTCAGATGTCTTTCATAAAATCCTAAGAAGGATCTGCAATATTAATGGTCCTGACTTGGTGAGGCGTCGAAACGAATTTTCACAAGTGAGACTTGCGTAAGGAGAAACTGTTAGCAAAGAACTTATGGTTACATCTAGCCAATTCAAATGTAAATTGATAAGACCATGCCGTCAATCTCGTAATACGCTTGAATTTATAAAGTCTAGGAACAATAAAGAAGAGCTCATCCGAACAATTACCATGAAATGGCAGAGGAAAACTACGTAAAAGTGTTGGGAAAGTGACTGAAGACGAGATACCAGGTCATGACCAATACTATTACAGATTCTTCTTTTGAATTTATCAAGAATTTCTACATATATAGCGGCAGCACAAGGCCAGATTTGTAAGCAGTATTCAAAGGAAGGGAGAACAGCAGACTTATTTTATCTAATATTGTCTCAAAATCACGTACAGACACAATTTTATATGTAATAACTCCACAAGCACTAAACTAAATTCTCTACAATGTAGTGTACCAATTTACATGCCCATTCAGAGATTGCATCTCTGATACTAATAAAAAAAACAGTACATATACTGGTTTTACTACAACCACGCTCCCCCATAGACTTACATGTCATCTTTCTGATCAGAGTACTATTAAACAACATTTCTCTGAAAAACATAAACATGTAGGTAATATCAGACAGAATTTGGTCAACAATACGGTGATCCTTACTGATACACATAGTAAAAGGATCATTCAGATATTGGAGGCCATGTGCATCAAATCTAAACAACCAACACTTAATAAAATCACGTGTAACTCCGGACATAACGTTTCATTGCATTTGAATACATGGTTCTGTTGTTATTTCGCGCTATGACGCGGTGTGACGTCATAGAACCGCAATGCAAATTTGAGAACTGCGTTTGTTATTTTTGGTAACTAATGCCGTTGCCTAGCGGAGTTTTATGTCAACACAAAATAAAATCGTCGGTGATGGTGGATGTTATTGTATTACCGTCTTAATAACCTCTCTGAAGATGGCTCATGTGAGCCAAAAGCTTAGAAGCAAATTAATAAAACTTATCCAAATTTTGGAGAATTTTTGTATTTATTTTCACCTGAAATGAAAGCCAAAATACGACGTTTAGAACGGCTCATGATTAAACATAATAGACATTCATTGTCTCTTATATTTAACAGTATATGTTCAGAAGATTTTATATATGTAGATAATGCTCAAGGTTTTGAATGAACAAGAAGTAAATAATTCTTACAGTATTTTTCTGTCGATAGAGTTTGTTAAAAGAGCAATTATATGCTATAGAGGAATTAGTTTACATTCGAAGTCTACACAATGTGGTGCAGATTTTCTTGAGACATCGCGAAGGCTCCGAGAATAAACGAAGTTGCAAGCATTCGTCGTGGAAACAATGCAAAAAGAAAACATTAGATTGAACCGATTGAATGGCCTTTGATGTTTTCCACTGTCCACGCTTCCATTTCATTCCTTTTGTACGAGGCTAACGACGGGAATTCAAAACAGGCTCTAGAATAAATAAAAAAAATGTGGTAGAAAAACACGATTGTTGACCAGTCGAAAATCAAAACGCATTCGTAAGGAAATTCTTTTATTCAGCTGCTTTAGCAGACAATCACCCTTTTAATTCTTTATTTATATGTGTCGCCAAATACGGACATCTGAGCAAACCATATATATATATATATATATATATATATATATATATATATATTGTCATTCGCAGACAGATCTGTTTCGCCGTCTCACAGCTCATCAGTACGGTTAGACACCGATTGCTTTTTAACCCAGGATTGAAACCCGACCAAATTGGCGTCAATAGGCGATTCTACCTCTGGGCCAAGGGCGTTCGGTAGAAGAAGGCAGACTTTTTAGCGTATATATTATCATTATACGCGCCCAATAGCCAGAGTGCTCTAATTCGTTTTACTGAATGAGCGATGCGTACATGCCAGAGTAGCTACTGTTTTCCAAAGTCTACCATTCTTCCAGAGTGCTCAATCAGGGTGTGAGACCGTATATATATATATATATATAGTGTATCGAGGCAGCAGATAATTTTCTAAACATATAGTGTTAAATATAAGAGACAATGAATGTCTATTATGTTTAATCATGAACCGTTCTAAACATCGTAGTTTGGTTTTATTTGATGTTTAATGAGGTTACATTGAAATTTCTTGGTGTTAGGATCATGTTGTGGCATCATGTAACTTAAATTTAGTGTATCGAGGCAGCAGATAGTTTTCTAAACATATACTGTTAAATATAAGAGACAATTAATGTCTATTATGTTTAATCATGCGCCGTTCTAAATGTCGTATTTATTTAATCATTGTCTCTTAAATTTAATATATATATATATATATATATATATATATATATATATATATATATATATATATAACGCATCGCTCATTTCAGTAAAAAATGAATTTGATCACTCTAGCTATTGGGCGCGTAATGATATGCGCTAAAAGACTGCCTTCTTCCACCGAACGCCCCGTGGCCCAATGGTAGAGTCGCCGACTGACGACAAATCGGTCGGGTTTCGAGGCTGGGTTGTGTAGCAATCGGAGTCTAACCGTACTGATGAGCTGCGAAACAGATCTGTCTGCGGATAACAATATATATATAATATATATGTGTGTGTTTAGGCAGCAAATTTTCTTTTTAACATGTCAGATTAAATAAATTGCAAACTCTATGTTTGCTTATTTTTAATAAAATCCGTTCATACTCACGGATAATCTTTCGCGTATGACAATCAAAAGATGTCAGAAATGAGCTGTAACGTTGACAGCTGTCATTTTCATTAATTTCTAAAGGTACCCAAGTACTTTCAAACTCTTTCCGAGATCATCTTCAGGGGTGTAGAGTCATAGAAACTTTTATTAGAAATAAGTAACCATAGTGTTTGAAATTTATTTAATCTGACACACATATAAATATATACTAACGACCAAAATTATAAGGCCATCCCAGTTTTTTTAAATTATTGAAGTATTTCATACTATTTTAGTATTTATTGCCAAGTGGATAATTCTAATTTTAATAAAAATAAAAAGGGACAAGAGGGAAGAGCGTTTACATTATTCGGACTATTGTCCTCATCTTTGCTGTGTAGCTGACCACATATGGAGGGAGAGATGGGATCACCGCCCCCTATGGAATGAAGTTGAAATAATAGATAGAGAACGCCACTGGAAACTACGTAAACTTATGGCATCAGCACATATGCTAGGCTTAAAAAATCTTCTAAGCCGACCAAGCATAGAGATGAACACTATATAGGAACCAGTAATATGGGGAGTGCCAGAGATAATCATTAGTGCCAAAAATTGCAATATGAGAACTGGTAAAAGATATTAGAGAAAACCATTAACATAGAAAAATTGCAATATGAACTCTGGCAAAAAAAGGTTACTGGACATAAGGTTTATAAGTCCCAAAAATTCAGTTGTTCTTAAGGACACATGGCCCAGTGGATATTGACATTGGTTATTTAGTTCATAACTTGATTCTTAAAGTTGTGAGTTCAATACCAGGTTACAACAGTGATGAAATAGTAACTTGCAGGGAGATAAAACATGACTTCCAATCGAGGATTCTCGCATGGAATGAAGTTCATATATCCCAGTGATCGTAATAAAGAAAGGGTTCGGTTCGAAAATCTTAGCACCTGAAGAAGGCCGGGGCGTACAACGGTCGAAAGAAGACCGGAGCGTACAAATGGCAACAAAGATAAAGACAATAGTCTGAATAATGTAAATACTACCTCATCTCAGAAATATAGACAAATGACAACAAAGATGAGGAAAATAGTCCTAATAATGTAAATACTGTAAATACTACCTTATCTCAGAAATATAGACAAATGACAACAAAGATCAGGACAATAGGCCAAATAATGTAAATACTGTAAATACTACCTCATCTCAGAAATATAGACAAATGACAACAAAGATCAGGACAATAGTCCGAATAATGTAAATACTGTAAATATTAAATCATTTCAGAAATATCGACAAATAGAATAATCTATGATTAAATGTCGTATAAATAGTAACAAAGATGAGGACAACAGTTCGAATAATGTAAATACTGTAAATACTACCTCATCTCAGAAATATAGAGAAATACTAAGAGACAAGAGAGAAGAGAAAGAAAATGGAAAGACTCGCAAAAAAAGTGAAACGTTGGAAAAGATTAAATAAATAAATATGAAAAATAAAATTAAAACAAATTTAAAGTTTAAGAATGATGTAAAAAATAAAAATACCAATCGAAAAAAATTTATAATTAAAAAATTCTTAAGGGGATTTGTTCATAACTACAAATAAAAGAATAATAGTCATTAAAAATTGCAAGTTCAATAAGTTAAATTTTTTAAGGTAGAGAAGGGTCAAATAGTAAAAATATTGAGATAAAATTGAGATAATTTCAGATATATTGAAGAGTATGGAAAACTCTATGATAGCAAAAATTAGTGATTTCATTACGTTAGTTTAATAAGTCATTTTTTGGGAATTTTATTATATGGATTTTTTCTTTTAAGCAAAGAAAATATATTTCCTGTAATGATTTACAAGTTCTCTCCTTAGTAAATATTTTACAGTTAATCTTAGAAGTTTTGTTTGTATCTTTCAATTGCCAGTAGTATTTAGAGAGAGAAGTAAAATTCCTATACACTTTATTATCGAAAGATAAGTTATGCTGGTAAAATCGTGACTTAACATTATTCTTAGTACATCCGATATAATGTTTGATAAGATTAAGATTTTCAGCAGTGGAGAAAGTAGCTTGGTATACAATGGAATCTGTAAGGCAAAAGACATACTTTAAGATTATGACAATTACAAGAACTTGTGCTATTATCAATATTTGTGGTAAGTTGGTTATAATTAATATAACAATATTGTTTTAGGGTATGATTTTTTTTATTGTGTTTTTTGTTATCATATCAAGATTATCAATGCTGCTATAACTAAGTTTCAGTATATTTTTATTAAACATTTTGCTGATGGGACAATTAGTTAGGAAGTGTTTTTAAACTAGATTAAGAAATTTATTGCTTAATTTGGTACTAACCATTTGGTTAAATGGTAGTGTGAATTTATTATTTTCTTATTCAAAATTTTTATCTTGTTTTTTAAACATCTCATATATATATATATATATATATATATCTTATATATATATTAGTAATCTACATACAAAGCCTGTTTCGCTGTATCACAGCTCATTAGTGTGGCTAGACACATCCACTTGCTTCTAGCCGGGATCGAAACTCGATCGATTTAGTGTCAGTCGGAGTCGCTACTCCCTAAGGGAAATTTTAACGTGTTTTATATAAGCAGTGTATACACATGCCAGTCACCGAAAGAACTCACTTAATTTCTGAAGAGTCATATATATATATATATATTGCCAAATAAATTAATCACGTTTTTCTGACTGATGATGGTGTTTTAACACCGAAATTTTACTTTGAGTTGCAGTATGCTATAATAATAAAAATTATAAAAAAAATAATGATACTAATTACGAGAGAGAGAGAGAGAGAGAGAGGGAGAGAGAGGAGGAGAGAGAGAGTTTATTATATATGTACACATATAAAACTACTCAGGCGTATCCATGTATCAGCTATTTTCATAATTTGTATATATATATATATATATATATATATATATATATATATATATATATATATGGTAGATTCTCTTAATGAGGGTGAGCAATGGATGGTGCTCTTCGTTTTACACTTAGGCATGTTTTTTTTTGATAATTCTCAAAAAATATCTGGTAAGAGGAACATACTTTATTTGTATTTTTTTTGCGTGCGATATTAGCACAGGTTTCCTGCGGACGACAAAGCCCCACTGACAGATGAAATTTGCTGAAACAATGATGGCGTCTCTACTTCAGAGCTAGACGAAGCAGATGACAGTGTTTAAGTTTCAGTCAGTCAATAAAGTGACATACCGAATACACGTTTTGGGCAATCATGTCTCGAAAGAGACATAACTAAATAGTCAGAAGATTATCCCACTGTAAGTTGCTGTTGTTTTCTGCAGTAGCCTGGTTGCCAGCCAAAGCTATAGAACCCAATCTGTCCTATTATTTAACCTATAACTGGAGGGAAGAGACAGATTAATACCTTTCGCAATGGTATGTGTGCGTAAGTCAATGCAACGAATTAAACTGTTGACGTTTACTGTCTTCAAAACCTTTATCTTAAAGAAACATGTCTTAAGCCACTGCATTCAGTTTGATGCTTGCACGTCACAGGTTTTCAGATCAAAATTGGGATTTTCATGTTGTCTTTCAGTTTGTTTTGTGGTGTAAGAGTGGACGTCCAACTAAACGCTTGAAGTTTGGTAATTTTCCATACAACAGCATTTTTGAGGCCTCTGCTCATCCAATTTACAAACAAGTCCAGCCCACCTAAGTTGTATCTAGAATGGTTTAAGTTCTTGCGATATTGTTACATTTCTTCAGAATTGCTCTTATCTTGACACTGCCATACCATTTCATACCTTATATGTCACAGAGAGAGTGCAGGTGAAAAGCGTCGGGTTGCTTTATTCGCTTGCGGTATGGGGTCCAAGTCTCAGCACTATAGGAGAAGAACTGAGAGAACAACTGATCTTCATAAGTCGATCTTTACCTTTAGGGACACGTCTTTGTTGGGTCTTACGGCCATATCACGCTGAATACACCGGTTCTCGCTCGATCACCGAAGTTAAGCAACGTTGATCCTGGTCAGTACTTAGATGGGTGATCGCTTGGGAATACCAGATGCTGTAAGCGTTTAATGAATGTTCATGCTTACGGCCTATCACGTTGAATTCACCGGTTCTCGCTCGATCACCGAAGTTGAGCAACGTTGAGCCTGGTCAGTACTTAGATGGGTGACCGCTTGGGAATACCAGGTACTGTAAACGTTTAGTGATGGATGTACGTCATGGTGCAGTGGATATCGGCTCGGAAAGAGAAATCGGTGAAACGAGTTGAATACCCTGCATTCAATTAAGCACTGGTACACTTGGGAAAGGTATTAATCCGTCCCTTCCCTCCAGTTATGGGTTAAATAACAAGGGTAAAACTTGGGGACCTTGCCCTTAAAAAAACAAATCCCAATGAATCTTGATACTCGAAAAGAAAAAAAAGTATTACGAGACCCAAAACTTATATAAAAACAACAATAAATTGTTGAAAGAAAAAGTTATTACCAGCAATAAATAAAATTTAGTTGGCAATAAATGACCCGCCGAGGTTGATGTGCCATAAAAACAAAACAACCAACCAACGTCTTTGTAGTTCCATAACCTATGTTTATTATTACCAAATATTTTACTGGCCTTGGCTATTCTAGATTGGATCTCTCTGTCCATTTTTCCATCAAAAACAAACTGTTGATACAAGATATGTGAACGCCTGAACAGTTTTTAATGCTGTACCATTAATGAAGTCGGAAAGTTTTGTGAGCGATGGTTTGCTTGGTTTTGGCTGCTACATTATCTCTGTCTTCTGTATGTCGATGGTGAGTCTGCCTTACAAAACCTACTGTATGATTTGGTGAAAGAAACAGTAAGGTATGTTCAGACTAATTTCAAGACTAATTTGATTCAGATAAACTTGAAACTAAATGACTCCTTGAAAACTGCATACATAGCATCAAGTTTGAATGGCAGACAGACCATGCCCATCAAAGAAAGGGTCTTTAAATCAGCCAAAGGAAACTTATAAGCAAAACTGAGGTAAATGAAATAGAGGTGAGGCATAAACCAAAAACGTGTGATTTCAAATCTGTTTACCAAAATTTTAGAGTTATTTTTGGTCCCATTTCTAGCAGTCTGTCTTCAATCTTTTCTTCAGATAACTTTCTTTTGATAGGCAAAAGCCACATTATCAAACGGTGGGCAGAACACTTCTCCACAGTTTTCTTCAAAGACCTGTTATGCAAAGCTATTCTGCTAATTCTTCAATGTTCAAAGTAAAAAAAAGCCATCAAACAGCTTTCGAATAAAAAGGTCCCTGGAGAAGATGGAATTCCAGTTTCAGTTGAAATATACAAATGAGTCACCAATTTTTGAAACGTAAGCTTTGTAAATTTTTCAATCTTGTATGGGAAAAGAAAGCAGTGTCACAGCAGTATTAGGATGCACAAAGGGAACCGATGTGTGTGTGTGTATATGTGACAACCATAGAGGAATATATCTTCTTTCTGTTTCTGAAAAAAATCCTTGCATTATTCCTGAATAAGCTTAATAAATTTGTGTCAGAATTGGCACTGCCGGAAACCCAGTGGGGTTTTCGATACGGTTGTGGGGCAGTGGATATCGACTCTGAACGAGAAATCGAGAAGAGTTCGAATTCCAGTTAAATATCGTTGCATTCACTTAGACGGGTTAACCCCTTGGGAAAGGTATTAACCCGTATCTTACCACCAGTTATGGGTTAAATAACAGACAGATTAGGTTCTATAGCGTAGACTGGCAACCAGTCTGCCGCAGAAAATAATGGCGACCTATTGCAGTATAATCTTCGACCAAGCTAGTCATGTCTCCAAAGAGACATGATAGCTTAGGCGTGTACAGATGGCACTGAACTGAAGGAGGAACCGTGGATATGATATTTTTGCCATTGGCAGACTCAGGAGAAAGTCAGTTTAGTACCATATGTGACACACGCTTGGGCGATCATGTCTCTTTCAAGACATGATTGACTGGGCAGAAGATTATTCCGCAGTAGGTTGCCATTACTTTCTGCGGTATACTGGTTGCTAGCGAAGGCTATAAAACCCAATCTATCCTGTTATTTGACTCATAACTACAGGGGAAAGATATGTATTATATTATTAAGTAGTAATTAGCAAGGGATCAGTTTATTACTTTATAACAATATAAAACTGATCCCCCACCTTATGCCCAGTAGAAGCCTTATATTCAGTCAGTAAGTTAAGTGCCATACGTGATACACGCTTTGGGCGATCATGTCTTGAATGATTAACATGACTGACTGGGCAGAAGATTATCCCGCAGTAGGTTGCCATTACTTTCTGCTGTATACTGGTTGCCATCGAACGCTATAGAACCCAATCTGTT